>BGPR01008998.1:0-60172 GCA_013235015.1 Araneus ventricosus | reverse complement strand
TTCATGTATGAATAACATATATGAATAAGAAAGGAGAACGTGCGAGATTCTGTAGGAGTGTGTGTTTGCATTATGGAGGGAATACCGCTGGACAAAGATCTACGAAATTGGGCACAAACATATATATGTACTTAATATTATATCTACTTAAAGGCATTTTTAGAAATTTTAATAATATAATAAAAGAGAATTCGGAGCGTTTCTTTAAAAAATCGTTCGTGCCAAATTTTCGTTGATTCACTCTTTGTTTTACTGGTTATATTACTAACAGAATTTATCTCTTTAGGCTTTGGTGTAATATACTTCGTAGGTTTAAAGAAATACAAGTTTTCACGGCGTACAGCCAAGAACAACTTATTCCAATCTTTATTATAAACGTGAATTTTACCTTTAGATTCCACGAAGTGTGCACCTTTCTTTTCCAACCTAGAACCGGACAACAAATTTCACCTCAACTTTGGATTATATAAAACGTCAGACAAAGTTATTTCATTAAAAGAATCTTTATTTTTAACTAAAAATCTTATTGTTCCGATCCTTTCTACCGGACAGTCTTTATTGTCTATGGCTAACAACATTTGCATATTCGTAACTGGCCTAATATCTAAAAATAAGCTTCTATCATTGCAAAAATGGGTCGTTGCAGCCGTATCTATTACCCAAACCCCTTTATCCGAGATTTCCTCAGATAAGTTACAGCTGGTTTCTGACTGAGCATTTAGTTCTATTAAGCTGCATTCTGCCTCATTAAACTTTAGTTTTGTTCTAAACTCTGTGTTAAAATTTTCGTTAAGGGACTTTTGACGAGTGTTCTTATCCTTACAATTTACCTTAAGATGGCCATATTTTCTGCACAGAAAGCAAGGACCTATTTTCTTAACAGACCTTTTTGTAGTTTTATTCTGTTTAACAAATACTTTACCGTCCTCTTTCTGGTACCATTTATTACCACTTGTATCTCCAGGAACTGCATCCGCGCCGCAAGGACCTGCACTTGATTTCCTAGAGGTTGAAGCACTGCTGAGGAAAACAGTCTCCGTTTTCTCCAGATCTTGCTTCATGAACTGTAATCGGGTGGCTTCAAATATTAGTTCCGCTTCTATCTTGGCGGCAGTAAATTCCCTGTCTTTCCACCTGTAGATTTGTTGAACTGTTGACTGGAATTCTTGAGGAAGATATCTTTTCATTTAGAATCCGAGGTATATGTCGTCCACTTTATGACCTGCTTCTTGCAGCCTAGATGCCGCTGTCTTTACCCGACATAGGAAGTTGTCAACATCCTCTCCTGGTTGATAATTTGTGTCTAAAAATTCATCTAGTAACTGGATTACCCGTGCTCTTGTCATAGGTTCAAAATGGTCTTTTAATATCTTCCACGCTACTGCAGCATCAGTTTTGTCGGAAATCAGACTTTTAAGTTCAGGACTGATATTTGTATAGATGAGAGTGAAAGAGAGAGTTCTATCCTTTCTTAGCTGGAAATCATACTTTTCCTTGTAGGTTGACCCCACATCCGGATCCGCTGGTTCAGTCTTTATAATAAATTGCCAGCATCCATAATGCATAAGTATGACTTGCATGTCACGCTTCCACGTGTTCCAGTTATTTGGCGTCAGAACTGGAATTGAGCTATTAACCTCCATCTCTTCTGCCTCGTAACTACTATTCCACAAACAGCTAATCTAGACTGGATTAACAAAGAACTGGAATTAGTTTAAAATTGGAAGTACTGCGTGACTTCGGAGAACTGCGTAGCCTACCTTTACAAACGGCGTGGGCTGGGCCCATAACCATTTTTTTATCGACGAGAGTGTGTTAAACACCTTTAGCAGAATTGACAATGAAAAGTTCGTAGAGGTGGCACAGTTACGAGATTAGGTTTTCTTACAAATGATTTATCATTAATCCAAATCATAATACTTTTCACTGGAATAATGAAAACAATAAAATAAGTTTAAAAGATACTTCTCTAATACGAAAAATATTGCCAGAAAATATAACCCAATCTCGTTCACGTATATCATTATCCCGTTATCATCCCCAACTGACTAAAAGACGTCAACAAACCGTCACCGCAGTTGTGTATAAAAAACACGTTTTATTTGCATTCGAAGAATAACCAACCGCAGATGACTAAACGCTCACCGATCGGGTTCGAATGAACCTGAGATCATGGTATGGAAATCGAAAAATACCCAGGGACTTTACTATCACCGTATCCGAAAATAAATTTATTGCTAAATTTTTTACAAAATGTCTAACAATAAAACATCTTTTCATCTGAACGCTCCAAATAATAAAAATGTCAACTGCAATTTTCCTTTACCAGCTCGGATATAATAATCCGAGCTATAAATAAAAGGAAACAAGCAAATGATTTCAAGCGTTAAATGTTAAAAAATAAAACTTATATATAAAAGAAAATTGTATTAAAATAGTGGTGAGACATTTATAAACATGTACCAGCACATCCGAATGCTTAGTTTCTTAAAATGCGTTTTTTTAATGTGGAAAATGTTTGAGAAGTTAATGATTTTAAGCAATGTTTGTTCAAGCAACACTTTCTAAATTATTTTTTGAGCAAATTGTCAGTCTCTCAAACAGCTTCAGAACGGCTTTAACTTTGGGATAGTTGTGCTCCTTTTAATTGAGGAATGTTTCTTATGAAAGATCGATGCATCAACTTGTGAAAATTGACATTCTCGGAAATTCCACTATTTTTCCTTATAAAGCCGACTGATTTAATGTAGGTTATAAAGAAGCGGAAACCTCCCATCGAATTATGATGTTTGAAAACATTTCATTTTCACTGCTCACAAACAGCTTTGTTGTATTATGTTCAAGAACTGACTAGGCTAAAGCTAATCTAATATTAAAGAAATAGTCATCGTCGAAGAAGGTGATGCTGTAAAGTAAACCAAGAATACCTGCATCATTTTGCGTTATCCAGACAAGTACACTTTTGATGGCTACATTATTTTTAAATAAATAACTAGTGTTGAAATATAGACTAAATATTTTTTCACACCTCAAATTTTTTAATTCAGAATTTAAACTTAAATTTGGTACCTAGTCATAAAAGTTATATACTGTTTGATGTATTGTAAAGCTGCTGTGTATACTTTCGTCCCAAAAATGAAATATACGTAAATATCTTAAAGTAAAATAACATTGGTTCGGCCATGGAAGGCTTTTACGAATATCGCTGCAAAAACAAAAAAATACCGTATGGTATTTCGAACGCGTAATTAAATCATATTTACCTTTGTATGTATAAGTTTCAGAATTTAAAAAAAATCTTTTGTACACCAGGGGCTTAAAACTCGTTGCCCACAATGGGTATCTTTGCAGCCCAGCAAAATTAACAGTATGTAACAAAATTTTTAATAAAAATATTCAAGCTTAATTTTTTAAAATGTTAATTATGCAGTATTGTTATTAACGTACCACAATATGCAATTTGTTTTAGACTTTGAAGAAAAAATTCAGTGAAATTGGGATGCCTGAATTTTACAAATATTTGCCATCCGGGTTTGAATGTATGCGAAAATAGTCATGTGAAAGTATTTCCACGTTTTAAAGTTGTAATTGGTGCTAGCAATTATTTTCCCTTTTCAAAGGGAATAAATCTCCTGTAAGATTCAAAATTACTGAAATTACCTTTGGATGTACAGAAATGTATTGTCACACAATAAACCTAAGAACATTACATTTTACTTTTTAGACGATGACTATTACCAGAAACTGATAGTCAATCGAAGTTTTACTGCAGTTCAATGCGTAAGCAGTAACGTAGATGTGTGTTCTGTGGCAGTATCTGATGCGATCTTTGTAAATTTTTTAATTCTCGATGCAAAATTTAATGGTTCATTGGAGATTATTTATTCTATTGAAAAGGGTTATTAAATTCAAAATTTTACTAGATGTAGTAGAAATGATACTCTCACTAAACACCCGAAAAAAGCAAGAAAATGTGCATAAAACGGTATTTTAAACGAAAAGTTGCTCTACGTTTAAAATTGAAGATAGAAAGCATTTTTAGTTAAGCTAAATTAATTCAACTTGCCTTTAAAAAAAGAAAACACCTCGGAAAATAGCGCAGCAACACTTATTGACAAAAATTTAACATTTTGTCATTTTTTTCTTTTCACTTCTATTCTTTCTCAATTCGGTTTTTACAGAAAGGATCGCTATTTCTACACACTATTGAAATTCTGTTCCTTATGGAGCCAAAGAACCGGCTCTAACACCATCTGAATGGGGGATTTCTGATTATAAAACAATGTAGCTTATATTAATATGTAAATGAATTTGTAACTCCATTTTCTCCCTAACATTGGAAACACCCAGAGGTTCAGAAAAGTTCAAGCACTCCCTTATCTCATAGCACCATCGCCATCGTCTTTTATCGGTAAATTGCCGATATGTGAAAGAAAGACTGGCGGTGGACGCGCGATTTCGCAACGTATCCTTGAAGATATAGGGCATCAAACGTAGATTTATATTACTAATATAATGTTTCTTCTACCTGTGAATTATTTATTTATTTTCAAGTTTATGTGCTCTATGCCACATGTAAAGGAAGATGGGTATATTGCAAGATCACACCGGGTAGCAAAAGCTGCAGTTAAGCAGCTGCAAACTTCTTTTACAATGCAATTCTTTAATTGGGAACAAATAATTAACTCATACCACGTTTCTAACTGCGCATAGAAGGTAACTTCCAATATCGTTTACCTCCTGGAGTAGTACTTACATAGCGTGAAAATATCTTTACGAGTCAGATGATTTTCAACTGAACACTAAAATGTCTTGTAGCACTTTCTTTAATCTTGATATCCTTAAGCCAGAATTAATGCAGTGCACTGAATGCAGAATTATTGTCTATGCAAGCTCCACATGATTTTGAATAATATTGAGACATTTCAGATTCAAATATTTCAGATAAAGATTTAAATATTATTAAATAAATTAAAAGGAAACTGCTTTTCTAATTCTACATTTTAAATACTATGTTAATATGACATTTTTTGTGAAATTCAAGAAGTGTCTATCCGAAACTGTCAACTGCCATGTTACAAAATTAAGTTTTGCAATAAAGGGAACTGAAATGCCAAAATATTCATCAATTGAAAAGAGCGCAATTTTTTAAAGTTAACGCCAGTTTGAGACTCTTTGATAGACTGACATTTTGCTTACTAAAAAATCAGTAAGTATACCTTGAAAAAAATTTCTTTAGAATCATTCGCACTTACATTCATTTTCCAGACATCGTTTTCACACTAAATTATGTTGAAATAAACAATGGATGTGAATGAGCGTGAATGGAGAGCTCTACCACTATTTTAATTAAGAATTAAACTATATATATTTTTCCAGTGATAAGAAACTTTAAAATTTGATACGCGAGCTAAAATTTCTTTAATTTAAAGCTTGGTCTTTTATGTCCGGGCTGGTATTCAAGAGTTAGAGTTGAAGTCATTATATTTTGATGTGACTAGGAAATAAAAAAAGTGGTACCATTTCCATCAGATAATGAGGTTTCCATGCCATTATTTATTTCGATGAATGAATTCCATTTGAAAACAGGTAGAGGGAAAAATTATCATAATTATACATTTCAATTATTGGACAAAAGGGAAAACGAATGTAAAATTGGAGATTCGTGGGCCAAAGCAATTGGTGTCATATAAGAGATAATACACAGAGTAGAATTACCGGAGGTCTCATTCCAGAGTTTCTTAAAAGACTGCAATTCCGCCAGCCTCTGTACTCAAAACTAACTACTTTGATTTCTTCATTTTCGAATGGGAACCCACTATTTTATTGTCATATTAGTGTTTAGTTTAGGATGTTTAATGTCGTTTTTCATAACAGCAGGTAAATTTAATACGTGTTTATGAAATTTCATAATAGACTTGTAGTGTCTGAGTTATAACTCAAGCAGCATTTAATTTTTTTAAATATCTTTTTCATATCATTTATATATTATTATGTTTAATTTTATTCATCATTTAACTTTATTGGCAACAGTTTAAAAGATTGATGATATTTTGTTTTGACTTTGATGATGATGATTTCCGGTGAAGATAGATTGTCCCAAGTCTAAAAACTAAAGGTTTTTTGAAATAGAGGATTCGCATTTCTTATATGATAAATAAGAAATGCGAATCTAAATATAGTTTTTTGTTCCTTCTATCACTATTAAAACAGGAAGAAGCCGATCCGTTCCCGTAAATAAATAAAATATCATAGGCCGTCAGAAACGAAAGTTGAGATGAACTGCACAAGTTGAGCACAAAAATACCTCCATTTTGGATATGCAAACCGGAAATATTTTTATATCAAGTAGCGACTCAATTCAAAATAAGCGGTATCACTCCGGAGGATACGAAATTTAACTGTGTATTTTCTAAAATTGTTGAAAATGTATGGAAAATCACTATCAGTGGTAGCGAAACTAAATATTCCCATTCTAAAACTAGACTCTTGAATTTATTTAATGAAAGTAAAAATGCAAGAATTCAACTTTTATTCATTGAAAATTATTTAGTTGATTTAAAACTGAGTCAATTGTTAAAAAAATTACGGACAGTAGGTAAGTCAGTTGTTTCTGAAAATTTTATTAAAACTTTATTTCTAGGAAAATTAACTGAATCTATCAAAATTATTTTAATAGTCAGCAAAGAAGATTTTGATAGTTTGGAAAATGTGGTTGACAAAGTTTGCGATATCAACCCTAAAATTGAAATTTGTAGTAGAAATAATATACACAATTCTTGTAGAGAATTGTAAAAAAAAAATAAAAGTGTGGATCAGCAAACTTTTGAATTATGTGTTCGTACTAAGTCTATACCAAGAACATGGAATACCAATTATTTTCGAAATCATTCTCGAAGTAAAAGGCGTAATAAATGTGATCCCATAGGAAAATTGTGTTACTTTCATTTTTTAATTGGCGCAAAATGTTCTCCGGAGAAATGTCAGCCTCCATGCAGTTGGAATCAAAAACCACAAGATAGTCAGGAAAACTCCAATCTGCTGTAAGTTCAGTGACAAACTATGCGGCAGAAAATATAAAGGATTGTCGACGATTTTGTTTATTCGTCCGTGACCGAAGATCAAATTTACATCTTGTAGGTAGTGGAGCTGATGTAAGCATATCTCCACTTAAAGCTCAGAATAAAACGAAGACAAAACATAAAGTATATGCTGCTAAAGACACAGAAAGCTGAAAATATGGTATAAAAATGTTAATCTGGATTTGTGATTAGGTCGGGAATTTCAGCTTCCGTTCATTACAGCGGACGTCACAAAAGGTATTTGGGAACTGATTTTCAAAACAAAGTTAACTTACTTAATAACATAAATAAGGAAAAATAATTGATGGGATAACAAATCTATACTTCTATAACTGCTATTTCAACTGAAAACGTAAGCACTTTGAATAGATACATAAAAATTTCCAATTTACTCTTAAAATATTTTTATATAAATATTCGAATTTACTCTTAAAATATTTTTATATAAATATTCGAATTTACTCTTAAAATATTTTTATATAAATATTCGAATTTATTCTTAAAATTTCAAAACTTAAACTTTTCCTTAAACATACAAAACTTGGTGTGAAAAATTTTGTTGCAGCAAATGATCTATCTATACATGCCAATGCACAACAGCTTCATGATCCGAAACGACTAGCGATAGCTAAGGAACAGTTTAAATATATGCTCGTCAATGAAATAATTCTTTCATCTAATTTGCAACGGAATTGTTCTTTGCTTCTTATCACGAATAAAGATGGGTTCTATCGACCATGCGGGGATTTCCGTCAGCTTAATGCTCAGACGATTCCTGACTGATACTCCATATCTAGGATACAACATTTCCAACAAATATTAAAGGACACTAAAACTAAAATTACACTTTACTAAAATCTTCCGTAAAATTGATTTATTTAAAGCATATTTTTGATTTTAGATTGCAGAAAAGCACAAATGTAAAGCAACTATAATCACATCTTTTAGTTTGTAGAAATTTAATACAGTTAGTTTTGACTTAAAATGCTCCAGAAACATTCCAAAGATTTATCCATGAAGCTTTCAGAAGGTTGGACATTTCCCCCCTTAGTTAGACGATATACTCATTGCATCCAAAGGCAATGAAGAACATGAACATCACCTTCCTTATTTAATTTTAGAAATACTGGATACTTTTGGTTTAAGAATAAATATTTCAAAATTCTGCTTTCATAGTTCAACAAATCGTATTTTTGGGATATCAAATTGCAGCCAAATGTTCTCGTCCTCTGCAGAAAGGGTTAAAGCTATCAGAAAATAAAAACGACCGGCAAATATTGAAGACCTTAGAACACATTTCTCGGAATTCTTAATTTTTATCATCTTTAAAGATTCAGCATAGAAACAAGCACTGTTACTTAAATATTATAAAGGTGCGAAAAAGAAGGACAAGAGAAAGATCCAATGGACTGAAGAAGCTGAGAAACAGTTTGAAAAGTGAAAGAATGACCTTCCTTCTGCGTCTTTTTCAACGTTTTTCATTTGTTTCATGCTAGGTTAGATATAATTTTATAATATACATTTAACTCAATTAATGTTGTGCTAGATATCTGAGATTTTATTTTGTACAGTTGCCGGTTTCCGATAACCAGAGAATTTTCAAAAAATATTCAGAACTGAAAATTAATCAATTAACTGTTATTTAATTACATTTTGATTACATATGAGTCGGATCATCACATAGTAAATTTTAAAAATAAGGAAGTGAATTTTATATTATATATTTGATAATGAATTATAAAATATATAAAAGACTAGAAAAAGGAAAATATTAAAAATAAAAACTTCTAACACTCATTGTTAGTGAACTAAAACGTAGATATTTTTTAACTTTTGAAATCGTGAGGCTCTGAAAACGATACTATATAGAAATTAAGTCACAATAAGCATTATAATGTAGGAAATTCCTAAGTGATCCTTAAAAATTATAAGTATATTGTAAATGTGCTTGCACCTCAGGTTCTTACAATTTTCGACCTCCAGAATTTTATTAAACATGGCCGGGAGGAAATGTTGTACAATTTTTTTATTATATATTAATTCATTTTGAAGATGGCAATCTATTGAAAATTTTCTAGGAACGATTTAGGATTCTAAGCAAGAATTTTAATAACAATGTTTAAATACAATAATTTATTTCTAAATATTTTAAAAATATGATATACGGTTTGTATGTCTGAAGTACTATATTTATTGGATTCTCTAAGCTTTAATTGCTCGAAATAATTTTTTTGTTTCCAAAATAATTGCATTTTAAAACCCGCAAAAAATTAATATTTTTTGATGTTTTGAAAGCGGAAAAAGGGTCTATTTTCAAATAATATTTGTAGCTGGCAGTACATGCCTAATTTCCAATTTGATTCGCATTTCTAAATAATATTTTTTAAATATCGTTTTGGTCTGATGTTGCGAGAAAGCAACATTTTTTTATTTCTTATGAAAATAAATTTCATGTAATGAAAATAAGTAAAATGTTTTCTTAATGCTGTAAGAAGTGTTAAAAAACTATCTGGTGTATTTCCTATAAAGAAAACACGGAGCGGTCTTGGATGGGTTAAGAAAAACCAGTTTGATTGGATCTATTTCGAGTTTTTTTATAAAATTCAGCAAAAGCTTGTAAAAAATTTGGTTTCATTTTTTAATGTTAATCATAAAACAGTTTTGTGTCTGGAAAGACGATCAAAGATGATTAATCTTTATATTTCTACAGAAAAATATCAACAAAAGCAATTTTTCGAAATATTAATAATAATTCAATAATCACAGCAAGAAAATCTAAGAATATTTTTAAAAATTCTAAGTATAGTTTTATAAAACTTATTTGATTCTTCAATTTAATTTTAATAAGAAAAAGAAAAATGGCACAAAGCTATTGTTAATCCAATAAAAGTACTACATTAAATTAATCCGAAAGTGCCACAAAAGAATATCGAATCTACCCAAAGTTGCCGAAACTCCTTGAAATCGCTTACTTTAACTACCTGATAATCCTGCCCTGCTGTAAAGTATAATATTTGGATGTTATCGTATAGTGCAATCATTACATACGACACAAAAGTTTAGGATTCTTTCTTCCTTATGTTCAAATATTTTTCCTCATCACAATTTTCAAGAAAATATTAATTACTTCTTATCAGGACAGTTATTTTGGAATAATTTGAAGACGACGGACGTTCCGAAAGTAAGTTTCGCCCCACTTTTTCAAAAGGGAGATTTATAACAAACATAACAAAGTAAACACTTGAGGCTATTGTCTTCCATATTCGTCATCGACATTGATATATTTGTCATACCGTGAAATCAATTTTAGGAAACAATCCTGCAGAAATCGGTGGCCAGTGAGGAAAGGATGTCTTTAAGAGTTTGTATCACTTCTTCAAATCCTTTTTTCTCTTCAGGATCATCAGAGGCGATGAGATATGGGTACACAACTTTACACCAAATACCGCCTGAATGACGTGGAAATATACCAGCTCAACCGTAACGAAAAATTCAAAGTGTCACATTCCGCAGGGAAGGTTGTGCTGACAGTGTTCTGGGACGCGAAATGTGTGCTTTTGATTGATTTCTTCACTTCAGGGACCATCAATGCGGGACGCTATTGCGACACCCTAATCAAACTGATGTCCGTCATTCAACGCAAAAGACCAGGCCTCTTGAGTGGACGAACTTTGTTCTTAGTCGATAATGCAAGATCCATTACATCAACGGACACAAAAGAAAACATTAGTCGCCTGGGATAGGAGAGATAGGATGTCCCGGCCTACAGTTCTGATCTTGCTCCAACAATCTTTTTCATTTATCTGCATCGAAATCAGCACTATCGGTGTGCCACTTCAGAAACAATGAAGAGGTGCTGCAGGCAGTGAAGAACTGTTTTCCCTCGCTGGACACCGATTTTTACCAGGATGGTTTCTTGAAATTGATTTCAAGGTGTAACAAATGTATCAATGTCAGGGGCGAATATGTGGAGAATAGCCAAAGGTTTGCACTTTGTTATGTCATTATATGTTTCTGTTTGTAATAAAGCTTCATGGTGGAAAATCATTTTGGAACTTAGTTTTTGAAAAAAAGTTAGTAAAAAAAGTTAGTTAAATGCAGTCCCACTGGGGACACCACGACTACGTGAATGAGAAGCTGTTCGATAAGTAAGCGGAGTCTCACTTCCCTAGTTGGTACAATAATGGGGCTTAACAACTGCCGTCGATAATATGTGCCTCTTACGGGAGGGGTCGGGCTGTCGCCATTGATGGCTTATAGGACTACGGTCATAAAGAACTCCGGTCATTCAGATACACCGGGCAGCTTCGCGTTAGGTTTGGGTGATTACGAACTGAATTAAAGAAATTTATAAAACCGCAACCCTTGATAATACACAATTTATACTTTAATAATATAATGTTTTATTTTTATTCTGCAGTCCCTTATTTTTTTATAATAAAGGAAGCAAAAAAGTAATCTTCCTGCCATTAACTATCTCCCATCTAAAGAGAAACAAAATTTTTTATGCACTACTACCTATTCAACTGTTTACTAAAATATAGCTAATTTGCCGTCTATTCTACAAACCAGAGCTTCCATAAAATTATAAAACAGAAAATGATTCTCCAACAAAATGCAAAGCTTAATGCCCATCCATTTAAGTTTTAAAAACCTACAGTATACTTGCTACGTTTGGTTTTAGAACAATCAAGTCTCCTTATTGACAAAATATCCTTTAATTCTAGACTTAAAATTATGCAAATAAATCTGACGCCTTCCGATTTTGTCGATGGTAATCACGTCTAAACCTTTTTCTCCCTGGTTGTTCACTCTAGTTGTTTCATACCCTCAAAACACAATCTTTAGTTCAGTAAGAATTCAGAGTTAAATATTGATGATTTTCGAGCTTAAGTCTTCTAAAGAGATCCTCGAACTTGATAGATTTTAAAGTGGATATTGGGATTATTGGCACAGGCTAAGCCAACTATGCCAGTATTTAAAAGTGCGCCAGATAAAATTTTAAATCTAATGTAATAAAAACATAATTACTTATATTTACAAAAAAGTCATAATTGCAACTTGTTTTATAAATAATTTAGAATTACACATGTCAACATGAATATGGGTTTTTTCAGAATGTCAATAGTTGTTTAGTAAATCGGACACTCTGATCACAAAAATTACATTTTTTTCTATCACTCACAAATTTTTTACAAATCGAAAAGGGGATGAGGCTATTTAACAAAATTAATGTAAAATATAATAAAATAAAATGCATTTTTTTCAATTTCACTTTCTGAGTAAAAGGACAGTAATAAATATAAAATTCAATATCACCCTAATACCAGTAAAATTATAAAATAAAACTATAAATGAATGCAAGCTTAAAACAAATGCTGAAACACAAAATATACACCAATCGATTACCCAATTTTAGTGCTCAAGATTTCCGATCACAATTTTAAAATAAAAATTTTCTTACCACAAGAACAACATTTTATTATTACAAAAATTGAGAAAAAGAGTTTACCAGGTATTTTCTTCAAGAAGAATCACTTATTTATCGAATAGATATTCCTTGACTTATAGCTAATTTATCTTCCACTACTGTTCATGACCTATCTTAATGAAGACTATAGATTCGAACAAGAGAAGCTTAGACGTCATCTTCCTGCATAATGGTAAAGTTCTTGCTTCACTTCATGCAGCTCATTCAGTAATTTTGAAACAAATTATACGGAAAACTTGATTTTCTCCTCATTAAAATAAAATATCAAGAATTTAAATTTCATATTTGTGGGAATTTTAAAATTTCGACCATTCTTTCAGGCCTGCGAGGTGGCTATACAAAAACTTCTTATATCCTATTTGAATGGGTAATAGATCTATAAATCAACACTGGATTAGAAAATAATTTTTTCCTTGAACGGGCTAAATTTAGGGTAAAAGTAGAGGATTCCGCAGAACTTAATGGAACCAAAACAAGTCCTCTTACCACCCTTGTACATAAAATTAGGTCTGAAATCTTTTGATAAAAATGGTGATAGCTTCCGATATTTAATTGATATTTTTCCACATTTTTCGGCAGGTAAAATCAAAGAAGGTGTGTTCGTTGACTCAGATATAAGACGAATAATGAAGGATAAAAAATTTGAGAGCTAAATGAAATTAATCATCAAACAAATGGGAGTGGTCTCCTCTAAACGTTTTCGTATACTTCCCCAAAAGGTCTCATTTCCCCTCACGCCGCGTGGATGAAAAAATTGGAAGCTACTGTAACCCAGAATGCTATGACTATCCACTTGTTTCCTTCAGCGCGCCAAGTTCACGAGTATCGCTAAGCGCTCGAAAAGTCTAAGACCCGTTGCAATGCCTTAACATTTCCATGGCAATTAGCCATTTCGAGCACAATTAACATTCGAATACCTGCTGAATATGTATTCATTTTCGCTTTTGAGAGTCACAATTGAAAAGCACACTTAAATTCACAGCTCCCTAACGAAACACATGCCTACACAATGCCTACACAGCTCTAATGATCACGCACACCAAGTTTGGTCTCAACTGTTTGCAGCTAGCGCCATCTAATAGATTGTTTTTCAAACATTACCCGATGGGCCACTATGTCTTAGTATATGTATAATTTATTTCGAAATTAATGTCGCAGCAAGATACAAACGTTCAAGTGATACTTACATCGCATAAAACTCTCTTTACAAGTCAGACGATTTTCAACTAAACACTTAAATGTCTTGTGGCACTTTCTTTAATCTTGATATTTGTGAGCCAGAGATAATGCAGTGACCTGAATGGAGAATTTATGTATATGCATGTTGCACATGATTTCGGATAATATTCAGTTATTTCAGATCCGACTTTTTCAGATGAAAAATTAATTATTAATAAATAAATTAATAGGAAACTGGTTTTTTAACTCACCATTTTAGATACTATGTTAAAGTGATAATTTTTGGGAAATTCGAGAAGTTTCTTTTCGAAACTGTCAACTTCCATGTTAAAAAATGGTATTTTGCAATAAATGAAACTAAAATGCAAGAACGTTCAACAATTGTAAAGACCATTATTTTTTTACGGTTAACGCCAGTTTGAAAAACTGACATTTTGCTTATGAGATAATTCAGTACGTATTAATTGAACAAATTCTCTTCAGAATCGCTGACCATTATATTCATTTTTAAGATGTAGTTAATACATTAAAAACAAGTAAAAATTAACATTGGATGTGAATAAATGTGTCTGGAGAAATCTACCACTATTTTAAATCAAAACTTTTCTATTTATAAATTTACTAAAAATTAGCATTTGGATTTGCATTTGTTTCTCTTTCATTTAAGTAGGTCTTCAATTCAAAGCTTGGTCTTTTATTTCCGGGCTGGAAAACAAAAGTTAGAGTTGAAGGAATTATGTTTTGAAGGGTCTAGGGAACTAAGAAAGTGGTTCCATTTCCTTCTGATGTTAAGCCTCAAGCCGTTAGGCTTTCAGATTGCTACGTTTAACGAAATTGTCAGGCCTGAAGGAGAAGGTTTTTCTCCAAGTCTCCCTTGTATGGAACTTTTCTTTCCCGAGACAGACTCCGGTCTGCCGTTATGAGAGGAAAAAGTTCACGTAGATTTCTCGGGCCTGAGGCTAGCAGGGTTAAAATTTTAGCTCTATCTGTTAGCTCTATGAAAGCATTTTATTCGGAAACAATATTCAGAATTATACTTTTCAATTATTGGCACCAGGAGAAATGATGTTAAAATTGGAAAAAATTTTGTATGCCAACTCAATTGGTATCATATAAAAGATACTAAATATTAAAAAAGTAGTTCTACACGTCTCATTACAGAGTTTGATAAAAGACTGTAGCGCCGCCAGCCTCTATACGCATATGTTCCCACTTCAATTGATGCCTTTTCAAATTGGTGTTTTATTGAGAGTTTAGTGTAAGATGTTCGATGTAATTCATGATAAGAACGAATAAATTTAATACGTGTTTATAAACTTGGATAAAAAATTTGTAATCACTAAATTATAGCTCACTCAGCATTTAACATTTCTTGTAAGTATATTTTTTATGATACTTATTTATTATAATGTTTAATTTTATTCATCGTGTAATTTTATTGACAACAATATTAAAGATTGATGATTTCCGGTTTTAAATAGATTGTCGCAGAAATTACAGAAATACGGTGGAATTTCACCGCATTTTACCTTTTTTAAAAGTCCTTGTGGGAACGGAAGATATCAATCAATTTCCTTATTTTATTTCTCACTAATTAGCAATTTTCTGCAGTAATGGCCTGAAAAACTTATTTGGCACATCGTAATGTTAATGTAAGTATTTATTAAAGTTTTACCACTCTTTAAATAAAATATATTTCAATTTATATTTTTTGTTAAACACAACCATTGATAGTCAAATTCTCTGTCCGCTTATATTATATAAAGCCTGGAGTTTTGTGTCTGGGCTGGTATAGGAAAATTAAAGGGAACCCTTTGAGGTCGATTGTCATATGGGTACGCTGACTGCTCGTAACGTTACGGGTACGGCCGTCCACAAAGGACTAAAGGTGATATCTTTTGATGGTTCGAGATAGAAACGATGATACGTTTTCTTCGGCTTTGAGGTTTCAGCGCTACCTACATATCAGCTCAATGGATGTAGGTCAATGACAATTTGAGTATTTTAGTAAGTAATTTCTTAGAGAGAATTTGCGCAACGTGACATAACTTTTCTTTCATAACTTGCTAGCCAGTTATGTAAGCGAACTTGCATAAAATTTCCGATGAATAGCGTTAATTGTAACTAGATATCGGCATTTCAGCGAAGTAAATATCATCTGCAGTTCAAGAGAAACTAAATGATCTCGGTTTTTCACTTGCTTCCTTGAACACGAATAGTGAAATTTATGAAAGTTGAATATCCTGAATATCCATCGATAATTACAAATGAAATACATTATTTAAATTGTAGTTGGCCGGAAACTGTTCGAAGATTTAGGTTTGAAAAATATGAGTACGAGTTAATTCTTTGTAAAAGGTGAATTCGTAATTCTTGTTTACATGGTGGAAGTTCAAGAAAAACCCATTCAGGTTTTCGGGATATATTTCAAAAAAGTTCAAATATAAAATTCTTCTTCTTATATTTTGTCAAATCTCCTGTTGTGGAATGTATTTGATATTATAAATGGTACTCCTGCTGCCCCAGGTGACGTCAGTGGTGATATTGTTTATATTTGGATGTTTCCCGACGTTTTAGAACGTTTTTCACTTACACGCTCTCACTAAATTACACGCACCTGCTCTCACTAATGCCCTTGACTTCACCTCAGCCTTCAGTCTGCAGTGGATCCAGCTATTGGGATTTCTGGAATTAGCATGTGTGGTGAGTGAACACGTGAATGTTGTTTTTCGTTTGTTGTAAATAAAAGTCATTTGTTCTATTGGATGCCCAAGCGTCTTCTTTCAGATGGTATCTGTCCTCACCTTCCGCGACACTTTGTATTTATATATAATTATATTTTTGCTAATTTTTATAGTTTATACTTTCCTTTTTATTCATATTTTAATTTTTAATTTCTGATATTACTTGCAAATACTATAAAATCTAATTCTCATTAGATTATCTGAATTCTTTCATATTCTTATAATAATATATTAGTAATTATTTTTATTGTCTACAGAGCTTGTTTCATATTTGCTTCACTCTTTTTGAAACAGTGGATCTCAAAGTATCTGCAGATTTGTCTGGGCTGCTTTCACTCGATTGATTGTAGAAAGCAAGCATATCTGCTTTGAAATTTGACTAGACATGTATTTCTGTGTAAGTTAATTCTAATCTTACATTTATTTCGTTTTCTGAAAAGTTTAAACTCAGAGGAAGATTGAGAAATGTAAAATTTATTCTCAATGAAAAATTTCGCATCCAATTATTTTCATCGTAATACACGTAACAGCTCTTCAGTAACTCCAGAGAGTAAAAATCTCCTATCATACATCCTACCATCCCTACAGAGAGTAATTATCTATTTATACGCTGCAACATTTAAAAATTTTGAACTTATTTTGCTACGATAAAATTAATATAAACAGAACCTGTTTTTTGATGTTCCCTTAGAAGAAAGTGTTTGCTGTTCAACGGCACATTTCCCCGTCTTTTAAATGAAAATGAAATCCTTATTACAAGTCTCATTTTGCCAACTCCAATTCTTTCGGCGCTGCACTTGTTCAGATATTAAGAATCGTTGCCCAATAAGAAAATGCCTTATCCAATCAAGCAGTCAAATGCGGATAATTAGGGGAGTAAGATTTTTATGAAAGTACCGGAATGTGATGTTTTTAGGAGTAATTTGACACCTGGAGCGATGGAGAAATCCCGACATAGCCTACCCCGCGACAAAACGTTTTTACTACCTGGAATCATGAAAAATGAGCATGCGTTCTACGCATTTGCTTCCATGGAACCTGTTCTGACTAGATAATCACATGATGGGCTTCCTTTATTCTGCTGTAAATGGCAGAATTAATTCACTTTTAAATAATATTTAATAAATTCAGGAAGTTATTGAACATAGTGGCGTATCTGTATCCAGCACCTAATTCTGTCCATCGGCAATACAGTTTACACTCGTTTCTGTAATAAAATTTGAAAATCTATTATTTATAATTTACTGTTATTTCGATGAGATTTAAATATCGAGATTCTTAATAAAACGCAGTTCAAAGGGGAAAAAAACATTTTTAACTTTTCAATTTCACATTTCTAGACTTGTGAAGAAAAGAAAATTGTTAAATAGTGATATTTGAAACACAAAACTCTGATAAAAAATAATGATCTTGAAAGTATATTGATCTAGAATATCCATTATGCATCACAATAGGAAATGAAGAAAATGTTTCTTTTTCGAAATATATTGTCCCCCACTTTCCAATTTCTAAGAGGATCGTTTTAAGCGGAAATTGAACATTTTTTGCAACCTCAAACTATTCTTATGAAAAAGCTGAAGTTTTGCAAGATTTTATAAAATATCCTTCTGCATAGTTTATTATTAAAATTAAATGTTACTACTCAAAATGATTTAAGCCTCAAATTTGATAAAATAGTTTTAAATCAAAACCTAAGTGCAGAATATGTAGAATAATTCCTAATATTTCAACAGATAAAAATATACTTCAATAAGTGTATTATAACAGAAGATATTAATAAAAAAACTTTAATTTTATTTAAAATTACAGTCTCAAAATTTAATTTCCTTATAATTTTGAAACAAATAGAGCCCGAATTATTAAATTTATTATCCCAGCATAAATGTTGATGACATTTTTAAGTCCTTTGACAAAAATGTGTATTGCCAATGAGAATTTCGACATTAGTTATAATTCTAAATTTTGAAATGACAACTTATGGAAACTTTTGACACGGAAGCATCTAGTAAACGTTATTTCCTGAAAATTGGTACGTTTTGTTTTAATATTGGATGAAGGGTAGTGGGATAATGATAGGTTCTTAGATTTTTTTTTCAAGCATTACAAGGCTGGTTGTGGATCAGTGAAAATGATATGTTTTTGAATATCATAATTAGATTGTGAGACATCCACTTTTTGACCTACCTTAGAATAGTCGGCTTAATAATGGAGAATAATTGCATTTCCGAGGACTGGAAATTTTATATATTGAAGCATCAATCTTCCAAATCCTTTGAACGGCCTTAAGGAAGAGCCATCAAAGCACATTGTACAGCTCTGAGAGCACATTCAATAAAAATGGATGGAATAGAATTTTCAAACACAGATAAAGATCTTAGGATTGGACTCCTCTCATTTTTGAAGTTACGTCACCGTCATTTGGTTGCCTGGAAGAAAATGAAGTCTTTACAAAGCTCAGAAAAACTATTTTCTGAAATGAATATTATCAATTGATTGGGAGGCTTCCACTTCCTGATAAGTTACCTTGGATAATTTGTCTTATAGTAAAGAATAATTAAATTTCACAGCAAGGGAAAACTTTGCATGTTGACACATCATCCCTACAGATACTTTCAAGACACATTTATGTAAGAGCTATCTCAGCATATTCAAGCCCTGAGAGTTCTTTCAGTAATAATGGATAAAATAGACATTTCAGAAGCATATAAAGAGCTCATGACTGGTCTTCTCTCCAACTTTGAAGATTGTCATTTGATTGCCTGGATGAAAACGAAGTCTTTGCCAAGCTGAAAAAACTATTTTTGACAGGATAGAAAGTCTCAAGCAACGAGGGGAAAAGTCTTGACTGCGGCTGTAGAATTTTGAACTTCTAACCTCCTCAATACTCTTTATTGAAGCAGAGCGTGTGGGTAATTGAAACCTTCACTTGAACTGAGTTAAAGCAATGCTTCCATTTTTTTCATGCAACAGGACATTTAATTGACTCCACGGTTTGCAAGAATATGGATATGCTTAAAAAGATAAGTTTCAGTGAAAAATTCCTCAAATTTACTTTCGACATCTTCTTTACTATTCATCATTCAAATGAGAAATTGTGCGGAGTTTGTTCTTATATGTCTAAACTCAATTGGGAATGAAACTTCTGTAAAGCCATGTAGAGTTACAAACGGTACAGGTTATCGTTCTTAAAGGGTGGACGTGTGGGCTGCCCATAACTCAATATGCTTCTAAAAACAAATGAAAAATTCCGCAGAATGATCACAATTAGCTGCATCAACAACTTGAATTCAGAAGTGGGATAAAAATTAGAGAATACACTGCAAGAAAAATAAAACATTGCTTAAAAAACACTTGTATTTTATTGATATGCTGATCTGTTCTCACTGGCATCTTATTTAGATGCATAAGATGAGGTTAGCTGTTGCAATGTTGAATCTGGAACTGTCATAACAAAATTTGACACTCTCAAGCTAAAAAGAGATGGCATGCTAAGACAATGTTTTCGTCAGAAACACAGTAATAGTCAGAAAAGGTGTTATTGGAAGGTGATACAGTCGGATTCGACCTTGCATGGCTTTGTTCGATAGAGTCAAAGTTACTAAACCGTTTTTCGAAGAAAAGCATCGTTTTTGCCAACTACCATCAACAGTAACAGCGAGATTTCTTTTTCCCTTCATTTTCCTGAACTGCTTGTGCCATACTTTCTTCACTTGTTTCTCTTGCTGCTTGCAATTTATAGTGTTATAGTTTGAAAATTTCGTGGGTGGTGTAGCGAGATTCATAACACCTCAGAACATCTTTGCAGCTTCTGCACCTTTCCCAATGCATCGTATAGCATAGACTATACGATGTTAATTAGATAGACTTCATTGTTAATTTCATAAAGTTCATTGTCACATTATTTTGAACTACAAAAAGTATAATCATATTTACAAAGAAGACATTCTAAATGAAATTGAACAGCTACTCTACAGTTATTTTCATTAAGTTTCAATCGAAGTCCTGATTTTTCGCAGTTCAAAGCCTTTTGACAGCTTCAAAAAACACATAGGCTAAAATGTCAATTTCAACAATTGTAGCGGTTACAGTTCACTCACTGCCTTCTCCTTTTTACGGTAGGTGACACTACTAGAGCCATCCGGGTTTTTCCATGATGGATCCTCTCTTCGTTTCTGTGTATTTGTCTTGTGTTGTTGTTCTCTGTCTTGAGTCTTCCACCTTTTAATGTACTGTGTCGTGGAACCTAGCCATCTAATAAAAATGGTTCCTGAAATTGAATTAATTCTTCAACAGCGGCATTCCATATAAACATGAGTCTCGTCCCTCTACACAATCACATTTCTAAACCCATAATAATTATCGTTTGAATATGAAACATCCATATTCACAAGTTTCTTTTCATTTGAAGATAAATTCAGTCTACCTGTAGGAAGCTTTGCACTGTCAGAAGAATTCTACGACACTGTGTTTTGGCAATCATTTGCCTATTGACATTTTCCTTTATTAAACGCTCCTTTACGTTTTTTAAAGACTCTTGCCGATGATCTAGGCATGATATAACTTTTTGAATACAACAAATAATCAGGATGAATGCTTAGCTGAACGTTTTTAATCACACACCGAAGTAGAAAAAGTTCAAACGCATAAAGGACACGAAATAAAACATGCTTTTGCAAGTATAAACAAAGCTACAGCTCTGTCAGATGCAGAAACAGTAATATTTCTTATCAGCTAGGAAATTAGGGTAAGGTTCAGCTTATAACAAAGGGAAAATGTGTCAGTTCCCATCGCACATTGAACTGTCAAACGAAACTAAAGTGTGTGGTTTACAATTGTCGCCCTTTGAAGGGGCGTGAAACTGTTTAGATGTTAAATTTAAACTAGATTTCTGAAGCTTGAAATAATCGTACGATTAAAATAAAATATTTTTAGAAAGGGGAAAATCTATAGAATTTCAAAAGGCAAAAATCTTAAATCATGAATTTTCAAGATTTTAGGGTTCCGACGTCCATTAAAATTGTTCTGTACAAGAATCTCTGCAATCATTCGATAGGCTCTTAACCATACATTACACAACAACACATCATAATCGCTAAAGGTAATTTTTGCGATTTCGTTTTCGTCATTCCAAATTTCTGCATGTTAGTTTTCCACGCTCTTTGTCTATTATTGTTTATCGAATCCAAGGGAGAAACTTCGGACCATTTTGTGAGGCATACTATAAAGAATCGAACACAAATAGTAGTACAATCTTAGAACGTTTAGTTGTGCGTATTTGCTTGCACGTTTTGATAATTCAGGCACATCAAATGAAGACTCTATGGGACACATGACGAGTTCCAATTTTTTTCAGAAAAGGAAAACGAATTTCCCATTTTTTGACACGTAGCTAACAATATTTAACACAATCGTGATTATTTAGATTTTAATTTAGTGTTAAAGCAATTCAGCAAATCATGATGTCATGAGCATTTTTTTAAAAATATAACTGTAGCGTATTTTTGTATCTATTAAAAAATGAGAATGTGTGTGTCTTTGCTCTATGCAAGGAAAGCAACTGGACCTATAGGTACGAAATTTGGCACAAATGAACATTGGAGTGAGGGTATGTGTACTTCAAGCCATTTTTTAAAATTACAATTAGAATTTTGATTATTTTATAATTACATGAATTTTGTGTTTTTCCTTGAAAACTTAAAGTAATATTATACCACAAAAATTATTTTTATTCCCACTACAATTTAAAAAGAATTATCTCTTTTGTGATACTCTTTGAGTTGCTGTATAATTTGCTCTAATTTTAACTTCTGTATATCTTCTACATGTCTAATATTTGAAATGTATGTATAAACAGTTCGGATGTAATTTTATCCTCCTACTCTTTTCCAAACTGTTGTCATAGAATTTCATCCGTTGAGTTAACAGATGGTACTGAAACCTCAAAATCAAAAAAGAAGGGAAATGGAAAATCGTTTTTCGAATGACTAATGTCACCATACTTCCAGTTTTGAAAGTGTTTGTCCTGTTTATAGATAGACTATTCAGTTGTAACCAAGCATAGCTTCGGGACTCCAAAATAAATGAAAATGTTTCCAGCGAGAGAGCAACCCACGGTAACAATTCCAAAAAATGCGCTGAAAAACAAAATCTCCAAAGGTAGTTGGAGAGTATATGTTTTTAAAATTATTACCAGTATTATTTAATAAACCAGTATTATTTAATAAATCAGTATTATTTATTTTATAAACATATACATATTGCCTAGTAGCACGGCGATGACGGAACATGAGGTATATGTCTAACACATATGCAAGTCCTTCAGATTTCTGCTCTGTTATACTACAAGAAGTGACGGAATGAAACATCGGAAATGTTTCAACCTAGAGTCGTTGGATGGAATTATTCAAACATTTGACAAAAATAGTTTGAATGGTCTATAATCTTATGATTAAGTTGTAGACGAGCGAAAAAACACAGTTATACGCCAAATTCTCAAAGCAATGTTAATTACGAAAGTAATTTTTTAAAAAATACAACCAAGTATTATTATTTTTATTTGGAATAAGCATTAAATATACTGAGGCAAAAAAATTTCTTCTTCATAAAAATTCAAGATCCTATAAATTATTTATTTTCACTAATAAATAAGAACTGAACGATAGTGATTTTCTTGAATACACATACTGATATATAGAAAATTGGTAGATATCCCGTTCTTGAAAAAAAAAAATGTTCGTGTTACGCCCGACCCGTCCAATGAAAACAACTTCAACTCTAATTTTCGTTTACTATCCCCGGCATAAAAATCCAAACTTTAAATTAAAGAATAATTTTCAAATTTATGAACATTTTACAGAAATTCGAGATATTTTATATTAAAAGGTTTTGTTTTAAAATACTGGTAATAATTTTATAAACATATACATAAACATCCAAATGCTTTTTTTCATTTCTACTAACTTTAATGTATAATTACTTGCGGAAAATGAATAAAATGTAAATGGTTATATGGAATTTTTGTTCAAGCAACATAATAGGAAGTTATTTGTTTGCAAATTGCAAGTTTTTCAAGTAGCCACACAACTGCGTTAAATCTATAATTGTTGTGCTTCTATTTAACTGATGAATGTTCATGCAATGTTTGTATTGTAGTTAGGTAATGTGTGTTTTACAGTTAGATTTATTGCAAAACTCCGTGCCTGAACTTGGAAGTTGACAATTTAAGGAAAGAAATTGCGCGAAAGTTTATTTTTACTTTATTTTTATTATTTAAATCATAATCTGAAATAGTTGAAACAGAAATGTCTAAACATTTTTCGAAATCATATGAATCTCGCATAAATTATAGCTCTGCATCCAGCTCAGTCTATTAATTTTTGCTAACAAATAACAAGAATTAAGAAGGCTTCTCTAAGACATTTAAGTGTATCGTTGGAAATCATCTGACTCATTAACGCGATGCAAGTACCACTTGAGTAGAGGCATATTGCTGCTACGTGATTTTTAAAGCATATTAAATATGCAGTAGTAAGAAAAACCACATATTATATTTTGAAACAGAAGAGTATATCTAAAAATTGTGGTTACAAAGCGGAGGAGGCTCTATCTTAAACTGTCAGTCTCGGTTTGTATTTGGAGCAACATGTGTCACTATTCAAAAACTGAGCTTCAAAAAACTTCTTGGTAAAATAATTGCCAAAGGAAAATAGAATCTTTTACGAGATTTAAGTAGTAGAAAAAAGATTAAATACAAATAATAACTTTAAAAGCAAAATTCATTCCAGATTACATGTTTATAAAGAACATCCTTGTTTTGGAGAAATATTAACGGTTTTTAGGAATGGGGTGGTATTTAGTGATTTAAAAAAATTATTTTGCATTTAAGTTTGCTTCTGAGTTGGAAAAAAGTCACTCTTATCTCCAGTAAAATTTTAAGTTTATAAATCAAAATATTGGTCTAAAAAGTATCACAAGTAGAGCTTTCTTCAGTTCCCATTAGGATTTAAATACGATGCATTGAATATCAAGTGATAATTTGAGGAGCTGAGCGATGATTTCTGAAGGAAGTGTTATTTCAACTCAAATATAAAAAAATAACAGTAAGAATGCAACAGTGCACGAATGCAGATATTTTATCGCTTTTTTATAAAATACCAAATTAAAAGTTCTAAGATCGAGTTCCGGAACTTCAGGTAGTTATCGGCCTAAAAATCTTTCTGCAGAAAAATTTTGTTCTTCAGGAATAAATAAATAAATCAAATAAAAGTGAATTATCTTCTAATTATTAATATAATTTGTCAAGAGTTCTTACATAGATATTAATTTCTAACATTAAAAAAATAATTTATAAAATTTGTTAATCGAAATATGCTGGTTTATTTAACAAGATATGCATTTTTTGGAGGTTAATATCAAAACTGCAGGGACTAGCTATCTAAGGTCCACTTCACTCTTAGGTAGCTGAAGTGCATTTGTCCCTTTTGGTCCATTAAAATTAGACAGCAAAATCATAACTGCAAATCATAACTGTAACCTGTTAATAAATCAAGTTACAAATTTATTTGTTTTTGCAAAAATATGTTATTAAGTTTTGTATAAATTATTTCATAAGATCAGCTTATTTCTGGCTTAGTTTACCTACACAACCCACTCCGCGCCAGCCACCCAAATTGTTTAAAGGTCAGGCTTAGTTTAAATATCATATATATATTTTTAAAAATTTAATAAAATTGCGAGCGAGACAATTAATTTCCTTTTGATAATTATTTATTCAAGGCAGTCAAAGAAATTGTTTTATTATACTACCAAACTTCAAATGTAAAATATAAAACCATTTATATAAACATTTGAAATACCGTACTGTTTTATGTTTTTGTACTTTTGTGCATTGTTTTCTGTAAGAGAAAGCCTATAACACAATTTAAAACCCAATCTTTAATATACTCCAAAAAACACGTATCTTTACTTAAACTGAAAATTTAGATTATAATCATAATTGATGAGTAAAAAGTATGAGAAATAATATTTACAATACGGTTGAATGCAATTATTGAAATTATTTATGTTTAGATGATGCAATTTTTCTTACTTTACTAGAAAATAGCATTATTTTTGTTCAGTGACGGCTATTGCTTGTCCTAAGTACATTCTGTCAGTGTTGCCATCTGATCACTCTGAAACTTCAGAAAGACATCATAAAGTGCTTTTTTCTTTTGTCTTCCGAATAACGCCCCTCCTATCTTATAAAGTCATGCAAGCTCGAATTTTGTTTGTAATCTCGAATGCGGTACTATGTTGTAAATCGCCTGGTGAATGTACAGTAAACATAGTTTTCTGAAAGGCTACAGAGTATCAATTTCAATAACGCCTTTCCAGACCTTAGAATGTCAGCTGCTTTCGATTGAGAACGACAAAGTTTGTAGTGTCTGTTCTAAATTCAACTTTGCGCCAACTAATCTGGTTTTGTGCAATTAAATCAGATGCCAGTGAGAATATATTTTGCTTATCAATAAAAGACGAGCGTTGTGTAAGCAATGCATCAAATTTCTTAGAGTGTATTTTTCTCATTTTTATTCTACTTCTAAATGCAGCATGTTGATTACTACTAATTACGAACATGTTGCAGAATTTTTTACTTGTTTTACAAGCATATTGCGCTACGGCCAGTCCAAATATTCACATTTTAAGAACGCTATTAGTAAAACCTGTCCCATTTTGTAACTCTCAAAATCTTTACAAGAGTTTCATTCGCATTTGCTCTATCGACACAACTGAACAATCTCCACAAAATTTCTTATTTGAACGATGAATAGTAAAGCGTTTTGCGGAATTCTTCATTTGTCTTTATCTTTTCAAACACATCCATATCCTTGCAAGCCTTAGCGTCAGGTAAACGTCCTGTTGCATGAAGCATTCGAAGCATTTCTTTAACGCAGTTCAAGTGAAGGTTCCAATCAACCACATGCTATGCTTGCCTTAAGTGTAATGCTAGGATTCAAAATTCTACAAGCATAGTTTAAACTTTTTCCTCAATGACATGAGTCTTTCTTATTATGACAAAAACCAGTCTTTTTTTTATCTTTTTGAAGACTTGATCTTCTTCCAAGTAATAAAATAATGGTGGACTGATATCACAGTTGGAGAGAAGACTAGTCTTGAACCCTTAATCTCCGTTTCAAATGTCCGTTCCATTTATTTCAACTTGTAAAGTCAAAGATTTAAAATGTGCCTATGATAGCTTTTGCATAAGAGTGTCATGAAAACATTTGGAGGATTGATGCGTCAACCTGTAAAATTTCCAGTTGCTCGGAAATTCCACTATTCTTCATCATAAAGCCGACTGATTCAAGTTAGCTGATCAATAAATGAAAACTTCCCTATGGAATGATGATTTCGAAATCATTTCATTTTCACTGACCACGAGGGAAGAAAACGTACCACCTAGCATTATTCCGTTTATGTTCATCCTATATTAAAGCAAAAATTACTAATTTTCAGGAAAAAACGACTGCCAAATGATTCCATGCAGAAAAATTTTATAATATATAGGTTAAAAAATTTTAATTACACGAACTTCGAATCTTCCAACGGCAACACACATTCTTGTCAAAGGATTTCAAATTTGCATGAAAATTTATACTATGATAAAGGAATTGATCATTCATGCTCTATTCGTTTCGAAATTAAAAGAAAAAGATTTTGAGACTCTAATTTTAAAATAAAATTTTAAATTGTTATTGTTATTGATATCCTGAGAAAAAATATAGTCATTAACGTAGATTATTTTTAATTTGGTAGTATGAAGCATTTTACATATTCTGTACTTAAATTTTTATTTTTCATTATTTTGAGTGCGTTAAATATTTTATCAAATTTGGTGCTTAAATATTTTTTAATAGTAACACTTATAAATTTCAATAGCAGTTTAAGCACAAGGTTATTTTAAAAGTTCATGCAATATTTCAGTTTTTTCATGCGAGTAGATTTGAAGTTTCATTAAATGTTCTATTTTCACTGGAAAAAACTTCCTCTAGTGGGGGGGGGGGGCGGGGTTGGATCGTAGATTTCGAAAAATAAACAATTTTCTTCGTTTCGTATTATAATGTATACTGGTTAATCTATATCAATATCCTTCCTATATCATTGTTTTATATCCAAATAATTTGTATAAATATCACTATTTGACCATCCGTTCCTACGGGCTGTTGTTGAAACTACGCTGTTTTCACATAGTCGTTTTCAGCAGTTTCGAGTGGAGTAGGTAGAATAATACTGAACTGATTATAGAGGTTTGGAATCTGCACGATGTAGAATATATCATACAGAATTCAAAAAATTATTAAGGAATGAATGAATATTATTGAATGAATTAAACATGTTCTGATCCCTTTATTTAAACATTATAATCAGGAGACACTATAATATTTTTTTGGATTTCAATTTATTATATATTAGTCACAAAATACTATTTTTGTGTATAAATTATCATATTTATAACTGTATTGAGAATTATAAATTAAGATCGAATAGAACAAATAATATTAGATTTCCAAGAAATATTTAAAGCCATTTTTCAAATACAAGGTTATAATTTAAAATATAATCAAACATTATAAATAATTGCATACATTCTCTAGTATTAGTAATGTTTCATTTATTGTAATGCTTCTTTGATTTATGCTTAATGATTTTTTAATGCTAATTCGCTAATACTAGCAGAACTATTTTTAAAAAAGTGTTCACTTAAATTAAAACCAATTTACTTCACAAAAATTCCAGTTAAAAATGCAGTTTATAATTTCTTAAAGGATTTAGAGCATTTGAATGCCTAGTTCACGCAGAGACAAAAGCAAGTATATTTTAATAAAGTAAGTAAATATACAATCCAGTAGAGTGAAGTTAAAAATAAATGGGAAATCAGTATATAGATAATCTATCTAAAAAGGCAACAACGAGAGAAAAAGTAGATTTGCATATAAAAAATCCTCTAAAATCCTCTAGAAAAACTTCTCTAGAATTATATTTTAAAACTGCTTAATTATTGGAGAAAGCGAAAAGAAAACAATTGAGGAAGGCAAAGGTGGAAGTCCCGCCAAAGAGAGCTGTGAAAATCGCAATTCGAGTGTATCTGATTTCAAAAGGAGAAAGGGTTGCTTTTATCTTCCGACTGTGAGCTCCATGTTTCTCAGTGCCCGAATTTTGATTTTTAGGAGGGGCCAAACACTGTGCAGCTCTGGTTTGTCTCTCTTAATTCTTGATTGATTTTCCTTGTCCCTTTTAAGCTTTTTTACTTTTTTAGCAATTTTCGTTTCTCATTGAAATATCAAAGTAGAAAAGCAAGTGAATTAGAATGAAAACGGAAATACAAGCTTTTACAATTATTCAGAAGTGACTGCATCTCTTCAGCAATAATGGACGAGCCACCACTGATACTGAGTTAAAAAATGGGTGAAATATTTCAGGAAAATATTAAATGCATGCAGAACGAAAACAAGGACATTGGGATGTGACTATGTTGGGTCTTGAAAAGAAAAATGAACCAGAACAATGAAACTTTGAAAGATGATACGCTTTCCTCTGCTATTTTAAAGTAAATAATTTAAGGAAGTGGTAAAATAATTTTGCTAATTTTTTTAATAAATTTTTAGACATATATCTCATTATTTTTTAATTTTTTTCATTTTTGTAAATAAATTTTAGTAAAATAATGAATATATTGTAAATGAAAATTCGAAATTTTAAATTTTGCAATTGTAAAATTCCGTTACTTGATGTAGAGAAATTGATATTACTTTTAAAATTAGCATCACAAATATCATATAATTTATCTAAATTTATGTAAGACCCGATCTAAAAGTTGAATTTCGCTGGCCTGTGTTATCATTTACAAAAAACACTATTTGACATTTTTTGGTCTAATTGCAATGGACTATAAAGACCAAATGTATTACATCGACATAACAGTCAAATGTAGCCTAGAGGTCTGCCCCTGCATCTTTGATATCAACAGACAATAAATGCATTTTATGTTAAATAATACAATCCTTTTTTTATTAGGTCCACATAAGAGTTAAAATTTTATAAAAAAAATTAAAATAAAATATTTGTATTATCTCTTGACAACTTTTCTACATGATAAAGATCTGAAATTCATTTCATTTGGAGTTATTTATTCCTTGGCAACAAAATTTAGCTGCAAGACAATTTAGGATGATTTTATCCAGAACATCGGAAATTGAATTTTAGAAGTTGAAGATATTTATTTGTTTAAAAACAATAAAAATTTGCATATATATATACTGTTCCATTGTAAACACTATTTTTTATATTTGAATTTTAAAAATCTCTTTCTTTCTGAAATTATCGCCGATTTTTCTGGAGATTCAATGCAATCTATTTAATTCCTAAAGGTAAATGAAATAACCTCTATTTGCGATAAATTTTAAACCAAGAGTTTAATTCATAGTCACAAAATATTTTATCTAACTTTTGCAACAGGATTACATTTAATTACGTTTATTGGACTTATCAGTGACTGCTGTTCAACTCGGAAAGAAACACAACTACAAAAGAAGTTTCTCCAAGCTACAGTTCCTTCTCTAAAACCAGCTCATGTCTGTCATTTCGGTTTCATTTAATTTGATTTTCTAAAACATGCTATTTTTCATAAAGATGAGGAGTGTAAAAATTTCTGCTTTTTGAGTTATTATTTGCAATTAATCCTTTTTCTATTATTTAATAGGCTTGTAAAGTATTTTATCGTTCTTTGATAATCATTTTATAGTGAAGTTTGTTGATTATCTGTTTTGGAATAGAGATTGCCCCAAATATACACAGAGGTTGAAAGATCCGCCTACGCTTTTAAATGGCTATTTCCAGGCATACTATGTTGTTTCAAAGTAAACTAAGCGTTGTTGCATATTATTACATGTATAATATATTTCGAAAATCATGGAGAAGCATAATGTAACCTTCATGTAGTACTTACATCGCGTGAAAATATCTTGAAAATATCGCGTGAAACGAGTCAGATGATTTTCAATTGAACACTTAAATGTCTTGTACCACTTTCTTTAATTTTGATATTCGTAAGCCAGAGAGACCTGAATGGAGAATTTAAGTCTATTCATGGTTCGAATAATATTGATACATTTCAGATTCAAATATATTCAGATGAAGATTTAAATATACAAATAAATAAATTAAAACGAGACTTTTTTCTATCTCTTCATTTTAGATGCTATATTATTATGATAATTATTGTGAAATTCGAGAAGATTCTTTATTTAAACTGTCAACTGCTATGTTTAAAAATGGTATTTTGCAATAAAGGAAATTAAAATGGAAGAACTTTCATCAATTGAAAAGAGAGTAATTTTTCTAAAGTTAACAATCTGAGTGGTTCGGTCTTCTTTCTAAAGCGATTCGAAAAGCGAGCGGCTGCAGAATCTTTATCTGTTTTAAAAGTGTCTTCCTCCCAACAGAAGATTTTCCCAAAAGCGCAGCAGATCAAGTCTCTTCTCCCTCTGAACTGTGGACATTCAGCAACCCCCTTGGAGAGGCGGGCTAACCACAAGAATCCGTTCTATCCAGATTGGAACCTATTCAAACTAGGTTTTACTGCTTTCGGAGATCCCACCTGTCGTGTGACAAAATTACACTTCATGTCTTCCAGAGCCCTCATTCTGCATATTGCCCGTGTCCATAACACCAGATGACAAAAATAAACATCGTTAGACTAGACAAATGCCAGACCGTTGGGCCAAAAAATTGAAGGCTATATTACTTATTTTTCATGTCGTGAGTTTCTAAAAACATGAACATCATTGAAGTTGCATGAAAGTTGATATTCTTTAGATGTCTGTGACTTTACAATTTATTTGATGTTTATTAATAGTGGTATTTTAGGTATTGGCTGTACTTCATATTATTAGTTGTGTTTTTATATTCTTGATTTCAATTTATTTTCAGTCTACACGTCAGCATATTTGTCTACGTATGTAAAAATTATTTCCTTAATTTTAAGGTTCAACTACAATGCCATTTATATATATTTTACTAATCTCTGATGGCACTATAAAACTTTTAATATTGTTTCTTGATTTAGTATTCGGCAAAAGGTAAAAAATTTAGAGCCGATCGCAAATAGAAACGGAACTTAAGTGGCTTAATCCGTTTTGTATGCACATAAACATTTATTATATAGATAGTCACATAATAATCTATATTCCAAAATAGCCAGTAATAATTAATACACATGAAGGATTATAAACAACCTTTTTAACCCCTGATTAATGTTTTAAAGAGGGCGAGTTAATAATCCTCAAACTAAAGATTACATTTAGAAAACCAACGCACTAAATGTCAGAAGAAATAGCTTATTCATATAACCTTTATTTAGTACGCAAGATATTATCTTCTATTATAATAAACGGAAATTTAATTCACCTGAAATTTGAAACTTTGATACTATAGTCCAGGTACTAGAGCATCCAGTCGCGAATTTTTCAAATTTAAATTTAACTCTTTATTTATAATTTTTTTATCGAAAAGTAATGGCATATTGAGTTTCAGGGGCATTAGAGTTTTTTTACCCGATTGAAACGAAAAATGGACAATTAGGGTTAAAGGACCACATACCAAATTTCATTTATCTAAGTCGTTGCGTTTGGGAATTATAGTGTTCACAAGCATGCGTTTACAGAAACCGACCGACAGTCAAAGTTTCAATGGATTTCGTCCAAAATTTAATACTGGCCTACATTCCTAATTTTTGAAACTGTGTACCAAATTTTATCTATCTAGCTATTGAGTTTTGAGTTATCGTGTTCATATGAACCCTAACAGACAAATTTCCTGTTTACGGACTTTATCCAAAAATTGATTGATATATACTAATTTTGTATGAAGTCCATACACCAGATTTCGTCTCTCTAGCTTTAACCGTTTTTGAGTTACCGTGTTCACAAACAAAATTCCAAAATTGTGTTTTTCGGACTCAGGGAGGTCTAAAACATGGAGATCAATCAAAATCTCGTGTTGAAATTTACGATCGACGATTTTAATACTTTCTCTTTGTATACTTCGTTTACTAGAAAGTAAAAACGATCAAACTTTTTTCTATCAATTTTACGAAATTGTGCTAGCTACGAAGTAAAAAAACTATTGAATATTTTCTACAGACAATTTTTTGCAAACTTGGCAAAATCAAAGAATAATGAGAAAAATCTAACGCCTATTCGAAATTATTCAGGTGCCTTTTCACAATTTATAGATGTCTTGGACGTTGTCGGTGTAGTATTCAAAAATATTTGTGGGCCTTTTCATACCAAATATAAATTAAATTTAACTAACATAAAACTGACAATTTACTCTTTTTTTTAAAAAATAAAATTATAGATCTAATTCAAATATATCATACAACTTGGAAAATAAATACGAGTCTCATTATTATCCATTAAATTTCAAAATGAAAATAAAAACGTATATATAAATCAGAATTTTATTTAAAAAATTATCTGCCATGTGACAGTAATATTTTGAGATAATCTAAAGCCAGAGACTGATATTATTATTGGAAAAACAGTCTTCGAAGTTGTTATTATTGGATCTGGATGTATCAAAGGTTTGTAACATATATTAGTGGATTTCTTTTCTCAGAGCATTAATGAAAATTTAATTTGCAGTTGGCATGGCATTTACCGAAAGCAATTCAATTTAGTTATATAGATTTAATCATTTATAGAAGAATGCTTAATAACACATCAGAAAAAATATTGTGCTTCAAGGAACTAATGCGCAATTACTGTATTCGTATAATATTTTCTGAGAAATATTTTTGTCTTCTTTTATTTTAAGCAAGAAATAAGCATTTTCATTGATTATTGAAATAAACGTAAGACAGTTGTTCTGCAGATATTATCAGTCTCATAATAAGTTTATTAAAAGTCTGATAAGATCACACACCCAAACATGAAATTTAGTCGATATTGTTCTTAACATTTTCATATAAACTATATTTCCCCCTGGCCTTTAACAAAAAGAAAATATTTTACAATGTAAAAAATAAAATTTTCTTCCATTTTCTTTAACATTTATTTCCATGTACGTTACTTTTTCAGTTCAGAGTGACCTAAAAATAAATTTCGGACTAATAATTATTTAATAATAATTAATTTGTAATAATTATCTTTCAGAATGAATTTTTTCATTTTTATGAATTTAAAAGATATTTTTTAAATAGTGTAATAATGAAGTTAAAATTTGTTCTAGTCTAAAAAAATTACACTTAAACCTGAAAATTAATTTTTTAATAAAAATCAAATCTATATAATGAAATAATCATTGTAAAACTGAAATTTTCGATTTCATCTCAAAGATAAAACAATAAAAATAATGCATCATTTTCATATACCTTAAAATTTGCTCTATTTTTTGACAAAAATTTAATTTTACTCTATTTTTATAAAGGAAAAATGAGTAGATGGAGATTATTAATATGAAAGCAGTTTACATTAATATCATAAAACTAGTTGAATGCGTGTAAAATGTGTTGATTCAAGAATACTGTTAAACTACATATAAATAGCAGATTTTCTTTGAAACCCCCAAGGCTTTCAATTTTTTTATGCTTGAATGCGGTATTGGAACAAAATCTATTTTACTTAAACCACAATATCTATTTTACGTAACTATTCGAGATGGATCTTTAAAACATTGAGGCATTAAAAAAAATCTTATATCACATAAATTGTATTAAAAGAATAGCATTTGAAACATAATACAGCATCAAAGCAGGCTGACATTAAACCGAACTAATCCGGAATGCGATTCCAAATTCCGACACACACAATGCAAAAAAAAAAAAAAATCCTACACCGAAATTCTTCCGGAAAGATAACCACAAAGCAAATAACATTAAAATTCCCCACACCACAGGGAGTGTGGGGTCACGGATCCTGTGACATCCCTAATTTGCAATAAGTACGTCCTTATCAGTCTTCATTGTGCTGACCGCTGCTCTCCCCAGATAATCAATCAAGATGTCAAACCAAGAAAGGGGGTAAGAAATTCGAAAAAATGCGTGTGTTACCCTTTAGAGACAGTTAACAATGAACGTAAAATTCAGTGCAAACCGATTTCGGGGTGTTTTTGACCACACGTTGAAATGCGTGTTCTACGCTTTTGGGGTAGTCCAAGGTCAACGTAGAAATTCGTGTGAAACACTCAGAGGATTAACGGCAGTTTGAGACTATTTGAAACACTAACGTCTTGCTTACGAAATAATTCATTAAGTAATACTTGAACAAAATTTCTTTAGAAGCATTAACACTTATATTCATTTTCCAGACATAGTTTATACATTAAAAGAAGTTGAATTAAACATTGGATGTGAATGAACGTGCCTGGATAGCTCTACCACTATTTTAATTCAAACTTTTAATATTTAAATTTTTAAACAGGAAGGAAATTCTATTGAGCATCTTTTGTTATGAGATTTCTTTAATTTAAAGCTTGGTCTTTTATGTCCAGGCTAATAAATAAAAGCTAGAGTTGAAGTCGATATCTTTTGAAGGTACTAGGATATAATCGAAGTGGTTCCATTTCCTTCTGATTTTAAAATTTCAGTACCAACTATTAGCTCTATGAATGTATTCTATTTGAAAATAGATAGAGGGAAACAATTATCAGAATAATACAATTAGAATAATGGACAACAGGGGAAGCGATGTTAAAATTGTTAAAAAAATTAAAATGCCAATTCAATTGGTATGATATAAGAGATAATACAAAGAGAAGAAGTACCAGAGGTTTCATTCCGGAGTTAAATAAAAGACCGCAACGCCACCGCCCTTATACACAAAATTAACCATTCTGATTTCTACCTTTTCAAATGGAAACCCATGGTTTTATTGCCATATTAGTGTGTAGTGTAAGACGTTCGATGTTCATCTTGATAAGAACAAGTAAATTTAATACGTGTTTATAAACATTTATCGGAAACTTGCAGTGGCTGAATTATAGCTCACTCAGCATTTCATATTTTTGTTATTATCTTTTTATAATATTTATTATTATAGTTAATTTTATTCATCATGCAATTTTATTAAAATCTGTGCAAAAGGCAGATGATATTTTGTTTGGACTTGCTGATGATTTCCGGTGTAGATAGATTGTCTCAAGTCTGAAAAGCGCTATTTGAAATGGAGGATTAGCATTACCTAATTGATATGCTAAACAATTTTTTCTTGTTTCTTCTATCACTATCAAAATAATAACAATCCAACATAAGATGACGACCCGTTCATACTAGTAGGTAAAATGTAGAACTCCGACAAAAACAGTGCGGTCGGTCAGCTGAAAAAAATTTCACTTATGGCAGAAAACATGCCCTTTGAGATATGAATACTACACCATTTACTGAAATGTAAAACACCTGAGACCCAACGTTTATCCCCCCCCCCGTTGGTCAGTAATCATTCCATCAAAATGAGGGTTAGTGACATTTTTTTCCCAAAATTTTCTTGTTTTCAGTTATTTATCTTGAATTCAGTTATATTTAATTGTTATCTGATGCAAGCGGTTAAATATTGTAATTGAGAGCATAACAGGGGCAATTCGTGACTTATTGTTTACTATCCTTGGTCAGTAATTGCGTCATCAAAATCATGATCAACTGAAAAATTGTTATTTCGAGATTAGTTTTGTATTATTTAAACCTGTTTTGATGCAGAACGAGAGCGATTTCGGGACAGACCGAATAATTTTCAGCCGTAATCAGATAATGAAGACAACTCCTGAGCCGTCATCCTATCCTTCAAACTACCGCAACACATCAACGAACGATCCAGACATCAGATTTGGCGTGCAGCAGGCAGACATACAAGGTACAACGGAATCGGGTACGAATTTAGAACCCTCTGGTTCTAAAGCCGAGATCTGACGACCTAGACACAAAATGTTTTTCCACGCTCTGCTTTTGTTTTAATTTGTTTATTTTGCACACTGCGATATTCTGATGTTACAAAATGTTAAATAGAGCATTAAAATACTACAGAAAACATTCAGGTAACTGAGAACATGTATATTGTAGTATGAAGCAGAGTCATAAACATCAAGGTGCCGATATCCTTCAACAATATTTTACAGTTGGGAATGGTAACAGAACATCTGTAATTACAAATAATTTCTTTAACTACCTATGTAGGCCCTTCATTCAGTGCTAATAATAGCCTCCATACGGTTTAAAAATCATCAATGGTGGAGAATTGTGTGAAGAGGGAACAGCAGCCGATCTCATTTGCTGCCTTCCATTCGAAATCTGATTAAAGGCGTACAGCAATTACATACAATCTACGTTGCTTCCCCTGTTTAATGAAGAATTACATCTCCAGCTATGGTTAAATATCTAATGAAAATAGTCATCACTGCAATATAGAAAGTAAAATCAGAACCAAACACCAATAATCATTGCAAATCAGCAAGTTTGCACCAAAGAGACACATATTCAATGGCGTTTATCCACTACACATAGTGAAGACCAAATTATAGTCAAGAAGAAAGCCATTCATATATCCATATTGAGAATTGAATATCTAATAAGTCAAAAAAGTATGAATATTTAAAAAGACAAAAATTAATAGAAGCAATAATAATAAGCTTTTCTTTTCATACTTTGTTCGAAAGACAGTTTTTAATTTCTTCTTTGTGGATAAATGTTTTTTCTCTCCAATACATCCCGGAATGGGTTCAGGTCTTAAAAAGATATTAAATATCAGACCATAAAGTCTTTTTCCTCTACAGAAAACCTATTCCATTTTTGAATCTGCATGGATGTCGCGCCTCTGATGAAGTCATCCATCAGATTCTTACTTCTTGTCGTTGTCTACTATTATTTTTTACTCTTCCACAATTATAATTCCCTTTATATATATATATATATATTATATATATATGTGGGTGTGATGGTTTGAAAAGATACCAATCGCCCCACTTGAATTAACACAACTGTTTATTAAGGAAAAGATGACAAAATAAGAGATGATGATGCTGAATTTACAGGTGTTAAAGTTACAGGTTTTTTGATGAATCAGAAATGGTATCCAGTGTCGGAGAGTTCACTTCGCTAGCATCGTACCTCTGTACTCACTGTACAGACAATTCTCACTTGACCACCTACGCGCATTCAGTTTCTAGACATTTAGAGTTCTCGAATCTCCCCTGCGCGGGAACTAAAGGCATGTCCAATCTCCTACTCGAGAATTCACGTTTACTCTTCGGATCTCCTCTCTCGTCTGCCCCCTGACTCTGAGTAACATAGCGCCGTTACAGTATGAGAGTCGCTGCGCCATCTGGCGGTGACGGGCACAAATACCACATCGCTCGGCCATAGACATGTGAGGTCTCTCGAACACTGAAAGATCCAAAAAAGAAAAAAAAAAACACAAAAAGATACTTGAAAATACACGATGGAAACAGAACATGATGAAAAAAAAACAAGTTTGCAATGTCTCTTATTTCAGGTGACAACTGCTTCAGACCAGGATTTCATGTGGTCAACTGAAGTGGAAGTTGCTGCAGGTCCTTCCTGAGATCCTACTTTTGCTACGTCATAGCGGTCGTGTGGCGTGATCTTGACCACTTTGTAAGGCCCTAAAAACTTGTGTTTAAGCTTGAGACCTCCTCCTAATTGAGTTGTCTTAATTGCTGAAAACAAATTAATCACATAACGCAAGTACAGAAAAGATGATTTACACAGATTAAAGAACATACTCAAAACACTCTGGAATCTTAACAATATTCGGCATGGAATGTCCTTACGAAAACACATAAACACAAATCTTTAAACTTGCTTAAGATAAATAACTCCACTTAAAGGAAATACATGTAATACAGAAAGTTAGTAAAATAATTAAGTAAATCAATTAATCAAATAACACACATACACAAAATCATTAAAATTAGTTAATGTAAATAACTCAATTGATTCAAATAATGCTAGTACGGAAAGAGAATTTAAACCAATGCAAAGGAGATTTTCAATACACTCCCAGAATCTAACCTACTCTCACCGTGGAATGCACTCACGAAATACATAAAGACTCTAAAAAAATACTTAAAGTAAATGAATCAATTAATACACATACATCAAAGATAATTCAGAACAGAAGTAAAGAAGTCTCTCCATACATTCCGGAAAGCAAATAAATCAAATAACACAAATACACAAGTATAGAAAAAATAATTTACACAGATTGAAGAAGACTCACAAATATTCCGGACTTCAAACTTATACTCATCGTAAACTTACTTAATTTAAGCCAAACTCATATAAACACACAAAATTAACAATTTCCATAATATAGCTTATTGTAATTCAGAATAGTAAAAAATAAGTAATTGCTCGTCATAATTATTTCAAAGAAAAGGCTAATTTTCTAAATTCAGAAATAACTTGTATTACTCAATTCAATACACTTAAACATCTATTAATTTTTCGCTATTTCTCAAGTTATAAGTTTAGATTAATTAACCAATATTGAAACTCTACCATTAAATTAAATACTTAATTCACTTCTCCAATTAGTTAACCAACTATATCTTTTACAACACAGATGAACAGTTGTCATTTTACAATTCCGGAATCAACCTAAAGGAAAAGTTTTTAAAGATACTCACAGTTCCATAGTCCACGCATATGAATCGCAGTTCTTGTATACTACAGAAAACTGAAGTAAGGAGCATTAAAATACCACCGTTCCACCAATAGCTCTTTCCCGGATACAGGTGAAGAAGTTCCTTGATTTCCACTTTTCGAAAACACGGAAACACATCCTTGAAATTCCAGGATCCCTCCTACGTTGGCTCCGTTGCGACGCACCCACATCTCTCTTGAATCTGGTAACTGTATTCGATTTCCCTGCATCAGAAACCGCACTATACTCGTTACCGCACTTAACAACACTTTCCCCATTATCTGACCTTTCGGTTCCTTGCAGAGTCCGTTCAAAGGGGCCAGTGTTTTATTTATGGCCTGCAACCCAGGGAGGTCAATCACCCCGTTGTCGGCTATGGTCGAAATCCCTTGCTGGTGACTGGAACTCGTTTCTTCTTCGGCTTCGTCAGGAATGCTTAAGGGGTCGAAACAATTTCCACTTGTTCCTTGGAGTTCTATTTCCAGATTTGCATATGATCTTGTCACTTTAGTTTCTTTAGCAGGCTCGTATCCCTTCATTATGTGCTGAACCTGATCTCCTAAGGAACTATCAATAATATGCTTCAAATCAAGTGATTCATTTTCAAGTACCGCTGAAACGAATGGGAATTTATTCTGAACTTCCGAAGAAAAGGAATTAATCTGTTCATCTTGGACACCTGCCAATTCATTAAGCTCCAAAAGTTTCAGACAGTCTGGCCGAAAACTCCTTTCCATGTCTAACTGATCGGAAATTACTGCTTCGAGTTCCACAGGTTTGCGATCTTCATGACAAGCGAAAGAAAAGTTCGCAGTCTGGCATAAATTTTTATTTCCAAAACAACTGTTAACTTGTATATTACCCGTTGTTGTTTTTGAGGGAAAGAGTTTCTTATTCATGATTATTAGCTCACTTCCTGAATCTTTGAGAATTTTTTTTTTTCGTCCACGAGAATATCAACGAATTCTAACTTATTGCGAGGTATACTTTTGGATTTAGTACTGATTCCAGATGCAATAAAATGATTACTCACTTCCTTTTCATTTTTATTTTTTTCAAACCGCCTCGGACTGTTTTTAGCGAAATGAAAATATCCTCCTTTCGAGCCACAGACAAAACAAATTCGTTCCGGCTTAATATTTTGATTTTTGTTTCGGCGAAATGATTCACCTTTCGACGCTTCCGGTGGCTGATTTATGACTTGAGGTTCATTATTTCTGTTGTGTAATTTCGAATTATTTATCTCAGATAACGATTTACCACGCGATGAAAAAAATAAATCACATTCCCGACCTAATTCAGTTGGCGAAAACCATGTTTTACCTTCTCTAACCGCTATATACTCTTTCGCTTTGAAATCCAATGTTTCATACAATTTATCTGCAACGATTAAATCACATAACCTTTTAAAATCCTTTTTTATTTCCCTTACTTGACAGTAGTATTCAAATGTCGCAGTTAGCCGCGACGCGAATTGCATATGCGACTCATTTGGTAAGCGTTGAGCAATTTTAAAGTTACTCAAACATTCTCTAGGTGTCGGTTGAAATTCAGCTAAAAATATCTCTTTTAGTTTCTCATAATCCGACAATTCCTCTTCAGTCGCATGCGTTAAAACCTTATTAGCTTTAACCAATAGCAAGTTAATTAGTATCTCGGCCTGTAGGCCATTTGGAACTCCTTTTGTAGCGAATTCTTTCCCTAAAGAAGTAAAAAACAAATGCAATGCCTCGGGTTTCTCAGAAACAGGTATTGTTAGTGTTTTAATACTTTTTATTAAATTCTCAACACTAAGCGGCGCACTTGTTCGCTCACCAGGCAATGATTGATTTTTTAACCTTTGTAGCTCATTGTCCTTCTCGAGTTGGGCTAATTTAATTTTTTCAATCTCTAACGCAGATTGGTTAATAAACTCTTTTATCGTCCGATCCTCCACGATCGATTTGACGACGCCACGGACAAATTCTTTATCCGTTTTAAATAAATCAGAATTTTCTATCAATTCTTTAATTTCAATAATTTTGGAATTGTCTGGCACAGTCTCTCCCAGTTCTTCCGCAAGTAATTTAAGATCGATCTTCTTTAAATTATATAGAATACTCATTTTCAAGAATTTTCATACAAACAGATAATACCAAAACAAAACTGTTACAGTACCTTTTTAGTGAAGATCGCCGGTTTCCGTAGGCCGAACCCCCATGGTTGTGGGTGTGATGGTTTGAAAAGATACCAGTCGCCCCACTTGAATTAACACAACTTTTTATTAAGGAAAAGATGACAAAATAAGAGATGATGATGCTGAATTTATAGGTGATAAAGTTACAGGTTTTTTGATGAATCAGAAATGGTATCCAGTGTCGGAGAGTTCACTTCGCTAGCATCGTACCTCTGTACAGACAAATCTCACTTGACCACCTACGCGCAGTCAGTTTCTAGACATTTAGAGTTCTCGAATCTCCCCTGCGCGAGAACTAAAGGCATGTCCAATCTCCTACTCGAGAATTCACGTTTACTCTTCGGATTTCCACTCTCGTCTGCCCCCTGACTCTGAGTGACATAGCGCCGTTACAGTATGAGAGTCGCTGCGCCATCTGGCGGTGACGGGCACAAATACCACACACATATATATATATACATTAGTATTTTTATTTATTTCATATTGAGAATGATGGTTTTAAATCTGCTGAATAAACCGTTGCATAAAAGTTGGGTGAGGGCAGAGACATTTAATCAGTCTGATATTACTGGTGCAAGAGTAGTTGAATCATGCCTGACTTCTTCTCATATTACAAGAGATAGATATGCTTATGAACTATAATAGTATTACGTTGCCTTCAAAGCCAGGCATACAAGAAATACTGTCAATACGTATTCGATAATGTGAATAAACATAATAAAAGAATGGGAAAAGAGTAGAGTGCAGGATCTCGTCTCTGCAGTTACTGAAATAATGTTATGGAGTTTGAGTCATTATTGTTTCAACTAGCGTTCATTGTTCGCTCTGCAAAGTTCAAGTTGTATGCTGTCATACTAAAGAACATACATCCTCTATGACTGTCTCTTTGAATGCTGTGCGATAATCATTCTCGTTCTCTGTGTTTGTTCGAGATATTGAAGAAATGCCAAACATGCATCCTTACATTATATTCAGAGATTCTAGGGGGTTAATACACCAGCAATAGAACCGCAGCTACCTTTCCTGCCATATCTGATGACCAGTTCCACGAGCAGAATAATAAAAGAATCAATATCTTAGAGGAATTCTAGAATATGAAAGTGCTCCTCTAAAATGAAGGGCATTGGGTCCTAATAGTTTCTGAACTATAACAGAGTTTTAGGAAGCTTCCTTCAATGGAACGGCGGATGACCTAGAAAGTTCAAATCATTAAATGTTCACGAGCATTTAAGCACAGGTTTAAAAATTATGTAAATCAAATGATGTATTATAATGAGGACGGAAATTCATTTGAATGGACTCAGTTAATTTCCACTGGAATTAGAAAACTTGTAGTTTCGAAAGAATTGGAGGTACTGAACTTGGATCTTACTTGAATGGGTTGAGACAACCTTAAGAGTTCTTTGCACTTGGCCTACCAGAAGTGAACATAATATCATTAGAAGAAATAATGTACATTTCTTTAATGCTTCAGTAAAAAGTCTGGAAAGTCATGCTAAGAAAGCCGAACAATATAGCTGATATGACCAACTGTCTAGAAAGCTACTATTGCTGAGTTACGACTGGAAAATCTCTAGATGATTCGTTATTGCTTCGTTGCTGTCGTAGATTTGTTGTTGTTTTGTTTGTTTTCAGTGGCTCGGGGTTTCCCCATTTTTATTTTGAACTCTAGATTTTCAATAAAAATAGGTTATATTATAATTTTTTAATAAATATATTTTATCTTCTCCTTATTCCACCAGGTTATACCTCAAATATGATAATTTTTTAATTTAAAAACCACACCGGTCCGGCCTACCCGAAAGGGCGTAAGGCCTTTAGCATCAAATATGAGGATAAGAATTTGGAGTGTGACGCTCGATTCACACATCCGATTTGTGTCGAACGACTCATTAGTCTCAAATTGTCGGAGAAACGATTAGCGAGTTGAAGTAAATTAATAGCATTTAAGTTCTGCACCCATAGCTCCGGATATGTTCCGATATCTCCCCGGCCTCAGGGAAAAAGGACGAGCAAAATTTCTTTTGTCGCTAATGAATTGTCCGGCATCGCAGCTCGAGGGGAGGTACATGTGCAGTGTCCAATTGCTATCAGTCTACTTCAAGCCACTAATCGTTCATCGATAGTTTGCCACTAATGACTTCACTGATACACTTCAGAGGGGTGCACAGGGCCTTATGGTCCCATCTCGATAACAGGTCGTAATTCTGTGCCACTCAGAATGGCGTCTATAATAGAATTTTCTATCCGTGGCGATCGGGTCTTTCAGTTCAACCTGGAAGCTTAGACAGAGCGAGGGAATTCTTTATAGATATAACCTCCTTTCTAGCACAATAATAAACGTATGATTTTGATAATTATTTTTGCTGATAATTATTTTTGCTGATAATTATTTTCTGCTGTAAAATTATTAATATATTTAATAAACAATCTTTCAATCATTTTTCTCAAATCCTTTACCAGATGTGAATCTCATATGGAATCAAAATTTAATTAAAATTCGTCTATTAACTGACGCTCAAGTTGTAAAAATATTAAGCCTTTGTATTGCTATCTACAACATAGAATTGTACAAAATTGGAGAGCTCTAATAAATGAGAAAGTGAGTGAAGAGTCGATTACAATTTTATCCTTACAAGCATGGACGAAGTTAAATAAGAAGTGAAATACAGGTAGTTTCCGGTGGCATGAAAATGAATCATTACACATTTCAAGAAGTCTATAGATTTTTGTGTTGTTTACCTTTCAGTTTTTTTCCCTTCCGAATAATTTGCTTTTTCATTTCATGTTCAGCAAGGAAAAAAAATTCTAAAATTCTCTGCTAGGTAATAATACAAAGGTTTTGAACACACACAAAAAAACTCCTTTTAAAGTAATGGCGTTTCGTTATAATAAAAGAATTCCAGCTGTAACAAATTAGTTGGTTTCCATCTGTCTATTCATATCAATTACGGAAAGAAATTTAAAATTGATTATCGGATTTATTAGCTTGTTCTTTTTTAATTTTTATTCTCAAGTAATATGGTATATCTTGCTGGTAGGTAAGTGGTTGCTTGTAGGTATTCACTGGTATATCTTGCAAATAGTATATAATCTTATTCTCGTAGGATTATGCAAATCTGCTTTCGCATATTCTTAGAATTCCCATTTTAGAATTTTTTTGTTATTGTCTATAAACCTTCTTCCATATTTTCTTGATACTATTTGAAACAGTTAATTTCAAAGTATCTGAGGATTTTTTTTGTCTGAGCTGGTTTAGCTCGATTGTTTGTAAATAGCAAAAACATCTGCTGTAGATTGTACAGGTCTATTCTCTTGAATATTGAAATTAAACTAGATATATATTTCTGTGTACAGTTAATTCTAATTTTTCATTTATCTTCTTTTTCTGAAAAGTTTAAACTCAAAGGAAGATTGATAAATGAAATACATATTTTTCTTCAAACACTTCACAGGCATTTTTGTCATCGTTATATACGTAACATGCTCTTCAGTACATCTAGAAAATATCTTCTACCATTTATCCCACCATCTCTGCAAAGAGTAAATATCCAATTATATGCTGCTACGTTGAAAAATTTCCCGAACTTACTGCATTACGTCCAGTACTTTCGACGCAGCACTTGTTCTGATATTGAGAATCGTTGCCCATTAAGAAAATTACTTATACATAAAAGCAGCCATATGCGAAAAATTAGGAGAATCAGATTGTTACGGAATTACCGAAATGTGATGTTTTCAGAAGTAATTAGGCATCTGGAGTAATGGAGCATTCCCGACATGGCATACCCCGCGACGAACAGATTTGAATACCTGCAATCACGAACCATGTGCATGCGTTCTAAGCATTTAATTCAATGAAACCTGTTCTGACTATTCGGTCACACGATGGGCTTCATATTTTCTTCTATAAATAGCACATTTAATGTACAATTAAAAAACATTTCAAAAGGATAAAACGCAGTTAATGGGGAAAAAACGATTTTTGATTTTTCGTTTCAAATATGTGCACTTGTGAAAAAAAGAAAATGGTCAACGAATTATTTTTTAAACACAAAATTCTGGTAAAAAACAATAATCTTGAAAGTATATTGGTCTAGATTAGCCAATATGCATTACAATAGTAAATGAAGCAAAAGTTTCTTTTTCGAAATGTAGGGTCCCCCTCAATACCTAAGAGCATCGTTTTGCATCTGAAGTAGAAAATCAATTATAACATCAAAACTATCAGTATGGAAAAGCTGAAATTTTGCTGGAACATATACAATGGCCGTCTGTGTATATTACTATTAAAATTTAGTGTTACTACTCAAAATTATTTAAACACTAATTTTGATAAAATACTTTATAATCAAAATTTAAATGCAGAATATGTAGAAAATTCCTAATATTTCTACAGATAAAAATGTAATTCAATCAATATATTATACCTGAAGGTATCAGTAGAATATTTAAAAGCTTACTTCAAAGTTAGAGTCTCAAATTTTATTTCCTTATAATTTCGAAAGAAACAGAGATCTAATGATTAAATTTTTTATCCCAGCATAAATTTTGATGCATTTTTGAAGACGTAAACACGAGATGCCATTGGGAATTTTGACATTAGTATAATTCTAAATTTGTGAACGACAACTTTTGAAATTATTTGACATGGAATCATCTAATAAACGTTATTTCTCGTAAATTTGTACTTTTTATTTTAATATACGATGATGGAAGGCGGAATACTGCTAGGTGCTTCGATTTTTTCTGCGTCTATACAAGGCTGGTTGTGGATCTGTGAAATTGAAATGTTTTTGACATCATTCGATTGGGAGGCTTTCACTTCCTGATGAGATACCTTAGATCATTCGCTTTAATAATGCAGAATAATTGAATTTCCGAGGAACGGTAAATTTGGCATATTGACGCATAAATCATAGAGATCCTTTTCGGACGCGCTTATGCACGAGTCATAAAAGACACATTGTACAGCTATAAAACCACTTTCAATAATAATGGATGGAATGGACTTTTCAAACGCACATAAATTACACAGGAGTCTCATTTTTGAAGTTAACCTACATCACTTGATTGCCTGGAAGAAAATGAAGTCTTTACAAAGCTGAAAAAGTGTTCTATGAAATGATAGAAAGTCTCAAGTAACAAAAGATAACGTCTCAACTATGGCTGCATTACTTTGAAATTGTTGCCCTAGCACTGCAGTTTATTCACGCAGAGCGCGAACCTTTACCGGAACTGTTTTTAACCAAAGCTTCCAACATTTTATATAAAAGGATATTGACTTTACGCTAAGACTTTCCAGTGTATAGATACAAATATGTCAACTAAAGATTTCCGCAAGTTTTCTCGGATAGCTTCTTCACTATTCGTCGGTCTAATAAGAAATTATGCGGAATTCGTTCAGATAGGTCAATAGTGTAGATGCTAATGGAACATGTGTTTAGCTTTGAAGAGTTAGAAATGGGATATTTTTTAATATTGGCATTGTTCATTGGGGGATCTATGGGCTGGCCATATCTCAATATGCTTGTAAAGCAAATGAAAATTTTTCAACTTGCTTTCAAATAGTAGAAATCAACATGTTGAATTTAAAAGTTGAATACAAATTAGAGAAATACACTGCAAGGAATTCGAAGCATTGCTTAGACAACTCTCGTCTTTTATGGATATGCAAGATATGTTTTTACTGGCATCTTATGTAGTTACACAACATAAGATTACGTTGTGCAATGTTGAGTCTTCAATTGACACTACAATACTTGGTTCTCTCAAGTTGAAAACGACGTGGTAAGCAATGAAAATGCCTTTGTCGAAAGTAGAGTAATATTCGGAAAATTTGTTATTGAAGTCGATACAACGTAGCTCTTCCAGAAAGCCATGTTTATTGTACATTATCTTGGCGAAATACAAGATTATACCGCATCCCCGCCTGCATGGTTTTATTAGATAGCAGCGGTGATATGAGAAAGACAAATAAAGATGGACCTTTTAATGTCTTTGTAAAGTTCCAAATATATCGGAATTTATTACTTACTTACTAATATTTATTACTTAAGAACGAATGGCAAGGATACAAAAGTAATAAAAAATAACAGACATTTAAGAAATTACTTCGACTATTAAAATCTCTTTATGTCTCTTAAGTTTCTTGCATTGCATTTAACTTTTTCTCCTCATCCTATGATATTTGACAGTTTGAATTATGGAAAAACACGGACATTTTGGACCTAAAATCGATGTTGACAAAAAAGAACGAAGTAACTATCAGTAGTATTTTTCAAAATTGCAGGTGCCATAAAATCGTCGAAATATACTGAAGATTTTATTCTCCGCGTTCCTGACCGATTGTCACATTCCAGGCGGTTAACATAAGCAAACAAAGTACTTAGATGGTTTGTGTAATGAATTTTTCACCCATGCTGAAAAATATGATTTTGATCATCACACTTGATAACAAAAAGCACATAAGAGAACTGGTTATTAGGAAAATCTGTAGGACTAAGTGTCAGACCCAAAGAGAAGAACAATAAAAAGTTACATATCCAAGCTCAATTTTTAAGTTACGAATTAAACGGAGAGTATTCAAATGAAAGTTTGAGGTTTGACTCTTTCCCCGATGTTTCTAAACATTAATCATAATGAAATCAATATCCTTGTTTGGACTGGTGTAGCACCTGAATTGAACGTTCCCATGTTACAACATGCAATTGAGCGATGTGTCATGCACTCATAAGAAGCATTGTGTTTCTAAAGTCGGCGAATAGAACATATGCACGGGGGCTAGAGGACCCCACACTCAGTTACCTTATATATAGTTTGAAAACTGTTATAAGATTATAATATCTAGCCAAATATATTTGCTATATTCCGAAGTTCCGGTCCCCCCCCCCCAACAAACACATACAAAACCTTAGACAGCCAAGAATCAGCAATAAATAGTAGCTGTCTCTGCTAAAAATAAATGCAAAGTCAGTACAACAACAGAAATCAACATAACGCATTGCATATTTAATTATTTATATATTCGGAGTGCGAATAAGATCAAATCATTCATTTTTTTCTAATAAAAGTAGTTTTTATTTTTGCTTAGAGTAAATTAAATAATTATACATAAAACTTCTAACCAGAAGGTGAATTCAAGTATTGATATCCTGATTTTTCTTTGAGGAATCACATCCACCAAGCTACCTAAAAACTTTTTGATGACAGCTCCACGCCATATTTGTATATAGGGTCCCAAAATCGAAAGGCAGCGCTGATCAGAAGCATCGCGGAAAGTTTGTCGAATCGGTTGATACAAGACCAGAAACGATGGATTCGCCGAAATGTTCGACTTTCCCCATATATCAGACTCCTATACGTCAGCTGGTGAGAAGAAAGAGTAAAATAACATTCAACAAAGTTAGCAGACAAAAGGATGTATTGATATCTGAAAGTTTTACTTAGAATTTTGTTATTTATTTATATTTTCTATATTCTTGCCATTCTCTCTTAAGTAGCAAATAATATTTTATCATTAGAGCTCAGTTTTGCAATTTGTAATTAATAAATAAAGAAAAGAGCTGATGAGAACTTAATAAGAATTGCAGTAATAATTAGACAGAAGTTTTTTAAATATGTAAATACTGTCGATTTTAGTCACATTTTATTATTTTCAAGTCCCTTGCGTGTACGGAAAATATCAGACAATTTCCTTTCTTTTTATTTTTCACCAATTAGCAACTTTTCCTTTGTATAACGACAGAAAAAAATTGACTTTTTCGGTCCAACCTAATGTACATGTGTGTGTATATAAATTTCACCACTATTTTAAATCAAACTTTTTCTTTATAAACTTTCTTTAGAAGTACATGAGGACGTCTATCAATGAGCTCTTTTTTCTTTTATATAAAGCCTGCATTTTTACTTCCGGGCTGATAAACTGGGAGGCTAATGTGAAAATGGAAGATATTAGTCAGTATCCGCACTTTCTTCCTCACTAATTCGCATCTTTTCTGCGGTGATAATGATGTGAAAAATTAATTTGTTCACATTATAGTATCTATGTACGCGTTTTTAAAAGTTTTACCATTATTTAAATAATAATTTTTTTATATAAAATTTTTCTTTAAGTTCGAGAACTTATATGGTGTAGGAGAACTTTTCCATTAATTAAAGCTTGGAGTTTTTTCTTCGGCCAGCTAAACGAAGATTAGAGTTGAAGTTGATGTCATTTGTGGGGTCGTGGGAGAAACGGTGTCCCGTTTTATTCAGCTTTTGATACTTGAGCCTCATCAGTTAACTCGATGGATGTAGCTGACTACGTCTAAAAGACGGTTTTGGGTCGAAATTCACAAAAATATTTTATGGTTTTACTTTAAAGCCCATTTATTTAGCTTTCTAAATCTGGGTTTATTTTATTTTTACAATGAATAGAAACAGAGATATAGAATTTTTTATAAAGCACGGAAGCTAAAAACGAAACCGGATGTTGCCTGTTTTCCCTCATTATACCCAATACACCGCACTCTGAAGTATAAATTAATTTGATTTTTATTTATTTCGATTAATTATACACTCTATCTGCAAGTCATGCCAATTTAAATAAGATTTTGAGTTTCGACAAGCTACTATGAACATTTTTGCCAAAACGCACATTTGTGGAGTTACAAAATTCACGTTTTGGGACATCGATAGCTTAATTGTTGTTTAATGATTGATTTTTTGGTCTTAAAAGAGAATTTCATGAACTGGGAACAGTTCCTGGCCAACATATACATTGAAATAATATCTTAACCTCGATAACCATAGAATCGTCACTTCTAATAGACATTCTTTGGCAGGAACAAAAAACGCTTGAAAAAAATTACGGGCTCTCAGAATGAAAAAATGTGATAAGATTCTGAATAAAGAAGGTATATCCTACAAATGTGACAAATTTCAAAAGAAGTTAAATAAATATATTTTTAATGAAAAGCAAATTAAAACTTTAAACGCGTTTTTTGGAAAACTTATATTTCGTCAAAAGTCACTTACGCAAAACACGATATCTCAAAACATTATCTATATATTTCCTTGAAATTTTGTATATATGTTGTCTTAAGTATAGTAAAGGCAATGAACTAGACATATAGTTTTGAGATCAATAGTTTTTGATTTAGAGCTGCCTAATGTTGATTATACCTATGCATTTTGTGAAATTTTGAGTAAGAGAATACTCGACTGGCCATAACTTTCTTGTAAATGCAAGTATTTCTTAGATCCTAGTTCATTGCCTTCACCATAGTTGTAAATGTTCTGTGTAGAGAAATAATTTGAATATATGGATTAGAATTTCTTCTAGAGTGTTTTGCTTTTTGCCCTAATTTTACCCCTTTTTTTACCTAAATTATCCCATTTTACTGAATCTCATGTGACATTAAATTTCCTGACTGGTATTAATGGTTGTTTTGAATCATATTGAGTCAGAAAATGAACTGAAATTGCACATTAAAGCGCTTTTTCAAAAATTCGTTCCCGCACGTAGTCAGATACCTTAAAGAACATTTGTTTCAAAACGGGTATTTATTATTCAAAAGGACACTTCGCCCTGTCTAAGAATCCGGAGAGAACAACCGACCATCGATCTATAAACTGTCCACATATCATTCAAAGAAATTTCGCTTGAGGCACATCAATATACAGAGGATAAAATCCATCTAAATTACACATTTATAATATTAGATAATAGCGAAAACCATGTTAAAATTAAAGGAAAAATTTTACATCTTAATTGGTATTTTGTTTTTAAATTTTCAGTTGATGTAAATAATTTGTGATTATAATATTTTTCGAAATTATATATTTTATTTTCGATTATAATATTTTTCGAAAAGGAAAAACGCCAAATTTATCTAACTTTTGATTAATTAAATTTTAAAAAATGTCGAAGAAGTACTTATTCAAACCTCTTCCAAAGTACTTTTGTACCAAATTTCAAAGCTATAAGCCCATCTATTTGCCTTGCATAGTGCAAAAAATATACTGAATAACGCACACACATTTTCATCCTTTTTCATTAAATACATAAATAAGCTATAGATGTTTTTTAAATAAATTTTTGAGACATCATGATTTGCGTATTTCTTCAACTCTAATCTAAAAAGCAAATAATTATGCTTAAATTTAATACTCTGAACTACGTGTAAATGACTGGGAACTTCGTCTACCGTTTCTTGAAAACTTGGAGCGTCATGTTTGCCCTAGGTTCTTCATTTGATCCTGATGAATTATCAAAACATGAGAGTTGAAATACGAAGAGCTACAAGAACAAAGATTGGATTATTATTAGTGTCCGTTATAGTATGTCTGCAGATAAGAAGGAACCGAAGATTCTCTCTTGGGTTGCATAATTTGATAAAGAGCATGGGAGTTCAGCATACAGAAGCTCGGAATTCCTGAAATGAAATTGTAAAAAATAACGCTTGGGATTATGATGTGTTGCTATGTAATGCACTGATGAAAGCCTATCGAATGATTCTAGATTCGAGTAGAGAACAAGTTCGATAAGATTTTCAAAACTTTTCTAAATCACGTTTTAAAGGAGCGAAGTTTTTCGACCAAGGCATTTTTAAATATCTCCGGATTCGTTATCGAATGTATAACATTATTTGTTTCACAATCTTTGTGAAATTTGAAGTCTGTCGTCTTCTGGAATAATCGCGCTTGCTTATGTATTTTTATAACATTTTTTTGTAACCTTGTATTTCGAAAGATTATTTCGGTAACGAATTATAAGCAACTACTAGTATGCTTTACTGAAGAATGCAATAATTATATGTTTTTTCACATTATATAATTAATAATATAATATTATGTTCAACAACGGCAAAAAAAACCAAAATTGATACATGCATGATTTGAATAATTGTGAAATTTCAATTTCAATGCCAAAGCAAGAGAGATGTGGCATTTAGGAGTTTTTGAAGAAGCGAAAAAAATCGAAATTTTACATGGCGATTTGATATGCCTTCTCTATTGATTTCTGTTAAAGTTTTCTTTGTTGCAATTCAAACATTTCTGAACATTACATTTTTTGAATTATTTCGCACATTACAAATTAATTTAAATGAAAAGTATGTGCATATGTCTAGAATATGTACACCACTTTAAATTTCCATTACAAAAAGATTTCATTTCATTAAATATAACATTTATCAAAATATGAATTATAGTTCATAAATTTATCTTAACATGACATTCTGAAAATTTTTATAAGCACATAATTTCAAAACGAATCAAATCTAGAATAATGAAAATTGAATTCTGAAGATAATTTTTGATTTCTTTGCATGGGATTTGGAAATTCTGAGGATCTTATTTTAAATATTCGACAACCGTTTAGACATTGTTAGCCTAAAAACATTTAAAGCTTGTTCATTTACTTTAAATGGCATTGTTCGTTTTAAAGAACATATAATGAATGATGTTAGGATAAACTCTGTGGTATTTTTTCTCTGCACTGAACGCGCTTACGGAAAAATACCAAATCATAGCTAATTACAATGAATAGTCTATACTCACCAAACTATCTGATAGCTCATTATACTGAACTTCTAACGAATTGTAGCGAAATGCGAAATCCATAAATTTCAATTAGAAAAGGAAACCTGTTTCATCACTAGAGCGTGAACTCCATCTCAGGCGATTCTCAATATTCATGAGTACAACAAAAAAACATAATTGGAAAGAAATGGAATTACATTTTGTTCCTGCCTCGAAGCTGATGAAAGTAAGGTAATAAATAGATGGATTAGAAAGCTAAAGAAATATTCTTGGAATGTTTCTTTTAAGAAAACAGTAAGAAAAAATAAATAAACTGATAATCGATAAAGTTAGAAAGTCTTTTATTGCGGCAGATTTTTTTTTTAAAATCTCGATTCTGCAAAATGGCAAATCTTTTAAGATGAGTTGCTATGAAAGAAGTTGTTCTTGGAATTTTGCAGTCAAATTTTAAACCTGATAATTCATTAGTGCTATTCAGTTTCCAACGATCTAAAGATTTTCTGTTCTTTCTAAAACTGCTATAGTTTTTACTCTCTGAATTTTATAGACTGGGATTTTAAGAGAATTTATCAGATTCTCTCAGACGTAGCGTTTATTCTACAACGATAGTATACTTCCTGCAGATAATGTTAATCTTCAGAAAGAAACCGACATTAAATATTTTATATTAACTGATTTCAGAAAATTCTGTAATTTAGTAGGGGTAGAGAAATATTTCATTCGTGATTCGCTTTTTATATTTAATTTGAGAATGAATAAGAATTCAGTTAAATTTTTGGGATTAATGATCTTATACCATTGCTGGTCATGTTCTTATACTGGAATCCTCTATTTTACGAACTTTGAGATCGATTGTTGCAATTAGATGTCATTATACAATCAGGAATCAAGTACCAAGATCATCACTGCAAATTGTACTTAACCCCTTCTTAGTGCAATTTTTTTTCGAATCTCCGACAAAATGATTTTGTTTTCCATTCAAGGCAGGAAATATCACCGCAAAAACTTGAAGAAGGTGGAACTATTTGCGACATTTCTTAGCAATATTTCAGAAATACAAAAAATAATCGTGGAATATAACGAGACGTGGAAATAGCGACGAATTCAATTTAAACGATGCAACTTTTGTCTTCGTCGCATGACGTGCGACACAGATCAAGAAGAGGTCAAAGCTACTATGACATTGGGCTAACCACTGAACGCGACAGAACATCAAAATCTGCAATGGTAGTTGCAGATTTTGTTGGTTTAATTGTTTGTTTATTACTTTTTCATTTTTTTACTCATTTTTTCATCATGCATTATTTGTTCGTTTGTAGCACTTGCTATTTTCTTCCTTACTTATATTTTATTTTTGTAAAGAATTGTTTTGTACACGATCAGAACTGCTTGTGTACATACTTTTGTAAGGCCCGTGTTGTACATGTACGGTGCATGAGGATCTTATGTACAATACGAAAATTAATAAGTCAATAGTCAGACATCAGAAACACGCTCATGCGCAGAAATGGAAATAGAAGTGTCAGTGGCAATTCCTTGACCAAACCACATTCTCAATTTTCATTGTCCCAGAAGTCTTGGCGATCACTCCACACCATTCCTATTTTCCGCCCATTAGTTTAGATAGGTCATTCAAGCGGCCGGACTGCGCAAACCAAAGGACCACACCACTATGATGCTGTAGGGGTACTGCACTTTATACTTCCCCACTTTCCAAACGAAATCCAGTAGTGGTTTTGTGTTTTTGCTTTTGAGAGTGATTCCCTCTCCCCAATGGATCCACACCGTTAACATTTCAGTTTTATTTCCCACCAGTCCATATGGATTTCAACCGAAGTTGGAGATTCAGAATTTCGACCAATTTTCTTTGCCACTTCCCTTCTACGTAACGGTTTACTGAGCAGATTTAAAACCATCACTCCCAATATGAATGGTTTTCTTCATGACTATAATTTTGTCTTCTCTATGTTTATTGGATGAACGCCATTGAATCTGCGTCGCTTTTGTGTAAATTTGCTGATCTGCAATAATTACCTGTGTTTGGTACTCATTTTACCTTATATGTTGCAGTGATGCTACATTCATAAGATATTTAACTATAGCTGGAGATGTAAATTCTTCATTAATAAGGGGATGCAACGTAGAGTATCTTTTAATTACTGGACGCTTGCAATCAGATTTGGAATGGAAGGTAGAAAATAAAATCGACTTCTGTTCCTCTTCACAAAATATTTCTCAACCGTTGATGATTTTTAAACCGTATGGAGCTCATTATTTATACTGAATGAAGGGCCTACATAGGTAGTTAAATAAATTATATGTGATTACATATGTTTTATTACCAATCCCAAAAGTAAAATATTTTTGAAGGGTATTGGCAGCTTGATGTTTATGACTCTGCTTCATTCTACAATATTCCTTTTTTCAGTTACCTGCATGTCAGCTGTAATATTTTTATACTCTATTTAATCTTTTGTTATAGCAGAACATCAGAATTTTGCAGTGTGCAAAATAAACAACTTAAAACAAGAGCAGAACTTGGAAAAACATTTAGAGTCTTGGTAGTAAGATCTCGACTTCATAACCGGAGGGTTCCATGTTCACAAGCTGAATCGGTTGTATCTTGTGTGTATCGCCTGTATATGCACCTGGTGTATGCCAAATCTGATGTCGAGACTCTTCTCTGATGTGTTGCGGAACTTTGGAGAAGGGGAAGCCGGCTCAGGCGTCGTCCTCGCCATCTGATTACGCATCTGAATTATTAGGTCTGTCCCAGAATTTCACTCCTTCTGCATCAAAAGAGAGCTAAATAATACCAAACTTAAGTCCAAAACAATTTTTTACTTGATCATCATTTTGATGGCGTAATTACTGACCAACGATATAAACAATGAGTCACGAATTGTCCCTGTTATGCTCTCAATTACCATATTAAACCATTTGCAACAGATAACAATCAAATACAACAGAATTCAAGACAAATAACTGGAAACAAGAACACAATTTTGAAAAAAAAGTCACTGAGCAACAAGGGCTTTAAACTTTGGATCTCAGTCGTTTCACATTTCAGTAAATGATTTAGTAATTATAACTCAAAGATATGTTTTCTACCAGAAGTGAAATTTTTTTTCAGCTAAACGACCGCATTATTTCTATCGACTTTCAATATTTTAACTATTTGTAAGGAAAGGTCATCTTTTTATATTGGTTTCTTATTATGTTATTAATGATTAAAGCAACAAAAAAATTTACTTAGCATATGAAATAAGAAATGCAAATCCTCCATTTCAAATAGCTTTTATTTTTTTAGATTTGCGACAATCTGTCTACACCGCATATCTTCATCCTAAAGTCAAAACAAAATATCATTAATATTTTATACAGTTGCCAATAAAATGACATGATGAATAAAATTAAATATAATGATAAATTAATGTTATAAAAAGATAATCTCAAAAATGTTATATGATGAGTGATCTATAATTCATCCACTAAATTTTAAATTTTTCATAAAAGTCTATAACCGCGCATTAAGTTGACTTGTTCTCATCCAGAAGGACATCGAACATCTTACACTACACACTAATAAGGCAATAAAACCTTGGGTTTCCATTCAAGGCTGAATTCAAAGTGGCTAGTTTTTTGTATAGACGCTCGCGGCGTTGCGGTCTTTTTTTAAACACCGGAATGAGACATCCGGTATTTCTTCTCTGAGTATTGTTTCTTATAGCATACCATTTAAGTTGGCATTTAAATTTTTCTTTAACTTTAACATCGTTTCCCCTGTTGTCCATTAATTCAAATGCATAATTCTGGTTGTTTTTTCTCCCTCCTATTTTCATATAGAATACATTCATAGAGCTAAAAGATTGTGCTGAAACCTTAAAATCCGAAGGAAATGGAACTACTTCGTTTATTTCCTCTAGTCCCTTCAGAAGATAACGACTTCAACTCTTAACTTTTGTTTACCAGCCCGGACATAAAAGAACAAGATTTAAAGAAAAAGTAAAGGTTTGGAATGTCTCATTCGCCTTTACTGAAACAAAAATATGAATATAAAAAAGTTTGAATTAAAATAGTGGTAGAGCTCTACAGACGCGTTCATTCACATCCAATGTTTATTTCAACTTCCCTTAATGTATAAACTATGGCTGGAAAATCAATATACCTATGAATGATTCGAAATAAACTTCACTGAATTAATACTTTCTGAATTATTTCGCAAGCAAATTGTTAGTCTTTCAAACAGTCTCAAACTGGCGTTAACTTTAGAAAAATTGCACTCTTTTCAATTTACGAATGTTCTTGCATTTTAGTTTCCTTTATTGCAAAATACCATTTTTTAACATGGCAGTTGACAGTTTACATAAAAAATTCTCAAATCTCACAATAATCATCATTACTAATATAATAACCCAGACCTGTCTCTCACTGATCCGGAAACTGTCTGACGTCACCAACAATAAAATTCGCGCCATAGCACTGCGAGACGTTAATTGGCGCGTGTCGTGTTTTTAACTACATAATACATTTCTTCTCTTATACTATAGCAATTTGGTATTTCTTAATATTAATAAGAGAAAAGTTTGAAAACAAATCTATACATCAAGAGTGAAAATTAATTTTGTTACTATTTTCAAATTCTAAAATGATATTGAAATCGGAGGAACTAATGGAGTATAATAAGATTATTTTGTAAGCAGGATTCTAGTAATTCTGTGAACAGGAGCCCTGGGGGGGGGGCCGGCGAAATGAAAGGGGATCTAAGATTTTCACTTCATCGCATTTTTTAGAAGCTTAGCAAATGTTATTTAGTGAGAAGACAGCATTGTTTTTAGAGATACCGGACATCATAATTTGACTCTCCAGGAGACACACTGTTGTACAAAAGTTTAGCACAGTAATTATGGCGTGACAAATTGGAGGTTAATATGGATGAAATGGTTCGCAATCTTCTGAATTAGCAAAACATCTCAATCTCTTTTATTTCGCTTATATTTAAGCGGCATATCGAACTATTTTGAAAAAGGTGGCACCAAAAATTCACAGAGAAAAATTAAATCCTTAAATTGGTTCTTTAAAAAATATCATTGAAAAAATTTCACTATTAAATAGGCATTTTTTTCCAACTCACTTCGTTCGAGCTAAGAAGTTGGAACTCAAAATAACTTGACGATAAATATTACAATTTGGAAACGAAATATATATAAGCGAGAAGTCGTCTGACGATTTATAGGGCAGGCGAAATTATCTTGGCGAGAACGCATTTCTTGGCGAGAACGCATTTCTTGGCGAGAAATGTCTGATAATTCCATTTAGGCTTTACAATTACAAGCGAATTTTTTAAAGCTTCTTAAATTGGGTACTGTGCCATATAGGGCAAGAAAGAAACAGTTTAGATGGTAAATGAATTTAAATATAAATTTAGAACTAAAAGATAGCCAAAATTTATAAAAAAAATTAACATTTATTTAGCGAAAAGCGGATAACGACACACAGACATACTTAGCCATAAGCTAACTGTGCTTATTTACAACACTGAGGTCATAATTTTAATTTGTGGTTGGCACTTACTCTTTTATCACAAATTAATATGAATTTAATATAATTAAAATAATTATTTTGTTTCCGAATTGAAATAAATAGAAATAAGACATATATGTTACCGCTAAAGGTCGAAAGCCGTAATGTGCACATTACCTAGCTAATCTGCAGATTAACTGATTTGCTCCGATAACGTGCGGAATCAATAGTTTTCCGCATTTTACCTAGGTAATGTGCATATTAACGGCTTCCGTATCGTTAAAATTCAAAAGTTTGTTTCTCTCATTTCCTTTCCCTGCACTTTTCCTCTCTCCCTCCAATTTTAGTTTGTTTTTTAGCCTGTTTCTCTTATTTCTTTTCCTTACACCTTCTCCCTCTGCCACAACTTTTAATTATAGTTTTCAATTGATTGATGATTGATTCTATCATCTAATTTGTTGATTGTTTGATTGTATTAACTTGATTCTTTATATATCGAAAAATAAATAAATAATATTATGTTAATTTAAGAGTACAGAAACATAGCTGTCGTTCCAGCAAAAATCTTATTTTCGCTTTAACAAGTGCCTAGTAGGTAATGTGCAGATTATCTAGGTAATTTGCAGATTACCTACGTACTTTGAGAAATGAAACAATTTTCGGCACTTTAACAGAGCAAATCAGTTAATCTGCAGATTAGCTAGGTATTGCACACATTAACTGATTTCTGCATTTTAGAGGTAACATATACACCGTTTCCTATTGCTTCAAGAAATATTCTGCCAAATTTGAAGGAAATTGAACAACGCATTTGGTCGAAATCGCAAAACAAACATACAGACAGACAAGTGCAAACTCCTGGAGTTAAAACGTAGACCTCGCTTCCCTCGGTCAACTAAGAACTATGTAATTAAAAAGACTATAACAAAATCCAAGATTGTATAACAAAGACTTTCTTGTTAGTTTCTAATCGTTGTCCTTGCACTCAAAATATTGAAATTTTATTAGAGAGATGCTTGGAAGTACAGTCGCGGAAAGAAAAACGTAGCCACCCCCGCATTATTTTGCAGTGGTTCGACGCATATTAAAAGGAAAGGTACCAGTTATCTTGAAAAAACGTCTAGTGAAAGGCCCCATTGCCTAAAAATTTCATACGGGGACGACTATTTATTTATAATTGCACTAACTTCGAAATTTCGAATGGGAACGCATATTTTTATTGATGAATTTAAAAACTAGATCAAAGTTTATTCCAGGGTACCAAATTTGGTCATTCTAGTTGTATTATTTTCGAAATTATAAGCAAAGAAATTTTGAGTTTCTAATAATAAATTAAAATTTTGTATTTTTATTGATATCTTGAGAAAGAATATAGTTATTGACGGAGAATTTTGTTATTGTTATAGTTTGAAGTATTCTACAATATCTGCACTTATAATTTTACAATAATTTTAAGTGCATCGAATATTTTATCAAATTTGAAGATTACAAATTTTTTAATTCTAACACTTCAAAATTTTAACAGTAATCGATTGGGAAGGCTAATGCTTAAGCATAATTTCAGCTTATTCTTAATAATAGTTTTAAAGTTATATTAAATTTTCTATTTTCGCTGTAATACGATGCGGGCATCATATATTTATAAAGAAATTGTATTATGAAATAAAAAATCATTTTGCTACTTTTTTTAAGAATAAAATTGGGGTAAATTTGTAAAGGTTTAACTATATATATATATATATATATATATATATATG
>BGPR01008997.1:41713-60183 GCA_013235015.1 Araneus ventricosus | reverse complement strand
TTTGTAAGATTTCTGTTACTACAGCCCCATTACAAGCAGTTTTCAACCCTCCTCCCTCTCAGCAGTTAACAATCTATAGCCAGTATATGACCTTATAAAGGTTATGCTGTATTTGCTATATATATATATATATAAATAATCAATCAAGTTGAAGCATATATATATATCTGCTTCAACTTGATTGATTATTTTATCATTATCTGATTTGATTATTCCATGATTTTGATTGTTTTGTAATGAAGTTTAAACTTATTAAGTAACATATAAAACATATCAAGCAATCTTTTAATGGTAATGCATATGCAGGCTGTTTTAAAAATTTATCAAGTTAGATTGAAAAGCTACTTTAAAATATTTTTAAAACTGAGAGCAGGTTTCAGAATAAGTATTATATAGTTCTAATCAAGAAATCACGGTAAAATTTTGATCTAATGTTTCATGTTCATGCAAGTACATTTTAAGACAGATTGCATTCCTGGAAATTTAGGATAAGTGGCATAGAAAGTCACTGATACATAGAGGATGAAGGGTATGAAATAAATTAAATTTTCTCAAGTACCTAAACATTTAGAAACATCAGGAGCATTGATTGAGAAATATGTCAGAGATAAAGCTGAGAATAAGCATACTGAAAACTAATTAATTAAAAAATAAAAAAAAATTCTAGGTTTTAAACTACATTTTAAGTAATTAAAATCAAGGTATAGATATATACATAAAGTTGTGTATGCATTCATATAATACATGTGTAATGCGATTTATATAAATTATTTTAATATTAAATTAATAGTTATTGGTTCATATTGAAAGTCTAATACATTTATCAGTTTCCTTAGATTTTAATAGTTCAAATCTTGCCCCCGTGTTCTGCAAAAAACTACATTTTTAAAATTAAACTGAAGGAGATAGCTTACATCATATCATTTGTCCAATGGTTACTTTCTTATATATGTATAAATATACTATTTAATAATGCCTAATATTAACTATAATATAGAAATAGTATGTATGCTTAGCGGTTATAAATAATAAACCACTACCTTCCAATAAATGAACAGGGACTAATAGTATTTGCCAGGTTTTTACCATTTTTCCCACGGTTTTTAACGGTAAAAACCCAACCCTGGTTTTAGACAGATAAAATGAAAAACAAATTTAATTCTTCCCGCGGCGAATGGGTGTTAAAAGTGAATAGGTTGAAAAAGCTACGGACATCTGAAAGACACGGAAATGTAGGGAGTAGACGACAAAATTTTAAAATTTAGTTAAAAAGACTGCTAGTTTTCCAGAACACTATTGCTTCTTTATAATTCCTAGTTTTAGGCAGCTAAAATGAAATACAAATTTAGTTTTTCCCTAAAAAAGTAAGGGGGCGACTGCCCCCCCATCGCCTCCCCCCGACTCGCAGCCACTGTCAAGGTATTAAGTATTCAGCTATAAGTTATTTCTGAGACAAGGTATAATCTGGGGAATAAAATAAATCTAAACTGTTCATATACCATCTTGCTGAGAGACTTTGAATTAATGAAATCAGCACAACAGTTTAAAACGGCGAAGCACATATCATACTGTGGGAAAAAATATCTTGAAATATGCTTTGTAAGTGTACTACAAAGAATCAAACGTCACGTATCATAACATACGTCCTAGATAGTGGAAGAAACCTAACATTTTATGCTGAGAGTCTCTCGAGTCTTTAATTCAGTCTTTATATTTTCAAGAAAATTGAGCTATTTCGCACATAGCATGAGTTTAAAATATGCAGTTGCATTACTCACAGAATAGAATTTCGGACACGAACACTGTTCATATGGTTAAACCTCATGTCTTCTGCATGAAGCTGACTCTCTTTCTCTCTAAATATGTATGACACAAAGATAGTAAATAAGGAAGAGAATATTTGTAGCAATATATCTACCATCTACCAATCAATGCATCTGCACCCATGTTGCAATTTAGAATATCAGACTCAGTACAAAAAACACAACAGCATTGCTTAAACTAAAAACTCTTTTATTTCATAAAAACAATCCAACAAGCCATCTTATATAGCTAAACAAAAACAAGTGGCACAATCTGATTGGCTGTGTTGTCAGAAAATGCACACGCCCACATCATGACATCACCAACACAAACAAACAATATAAATGCAAACAAAGGTTCAAACAAATATTTATACGATTTTTCTGAGCATGAAAAAACTGCTAATTGAACTAACAAAGTTCCCTATTTTTCATGACTCAAAAAAATACAAATTTCATTCATTTACATCACAAAATAACCAATTACAATAAAATTTTAACCTATCATGTGACAAAGCTTTTGTCATAATATCTGCAACATTTTTCTTACCTGAAACATACAATAAATCATATTCTTCAGCATTTGATTTTTCCTTTACAAAAAAATAACGAGTGTCAATATGTTTAGTTCGTTGGTTTTCCATTAAATTTTTAGAATAACATATAGCACTTTGATTATCACAAAATATTTTAGATTTAAATACAGGCAATTCCAAAAATAAACAACTATTCATTATTCTATTTAACCAAACAATTTCCTTCACAGCTTCTGACAAAGCTATATATTCAGTTCCATACTCGATAAAGCTGCACATTTTTGTTTCGAAGTAGACCATGAAACAGGAAAATCACCTAAAACTATTACATAACCACTGATAGATTTACGGTCCATTTTATCAGCTGCCCAGCTGGCATCAGTATATGCTGTTAAAGCAAAACTTTCACTTCTACTCAAGTTTATTTCATAATTAGAAGTATTTAGAACATAATGAAATACCTGACATATGAGATTCCAATGAGTAATTGATGGATTATTATTAAATTGAGATAGAAAATTTGCAGCAAACATAATGTCTGGTCTAGTCCTAGACGTTAAAAAGGATAAACTTCCTATTAAGTTTCTATAAGGTACATTTAGTACATCATGCTCCTTATTATCATAAATAGCAATACCTGGACTTATGGAACCAAACTTTTACAATTTGGAATATTACCAAAAATATTTCTCATTTTATTTATATAACTTTTCTGATGCATTATAAAATTAGCATTTCTCATTTCAAATTCTACACCTAGAAATTGAGACAATTTACCCAAATCTTTAACATAAAACTTTGATTTTATTAAACCGATTGCTTCATTCGTGTATTTTTCATTACAAGCAAAAATGGCAATATCATCTACATATACTGGTAACAATACAAACGATTTATATAAATATACACAATTACTAGTCAAGAGCTTTTGTAAACCCAATTCTATTAGGCTATTATTAAGCTCACTATACCATTCTCTACCTGCTTGTTTTAAACCATACAATGCTTTCTTAAGTTTAAAAACACTATTATTTTCATTATCAATTACAAAACCAGAAGGTTGTTCCATAAAAATGTCCTCATTAAGTGGTGCATATAGGTAAGCACTTTTAATATCCAAGTGATTACATAACCAACCTTTCATAGTTACTAATATAACAATAAATAATCTAACCAATGTAAAATTTATAACTGGAGAAAAAGTATCAAAGTAATCTATACCTTCAATCTGCTTGAAACCTTGTGCTACCAATCTAGCCCTGTATCTTTTAATTTTTCCAGTAACATCCTTTTTAAGTGTATATACCTACTTATTTCCCAACACATTCTTATTTTCGGGTCTAGGGACAATCTCATAAACATCTCGGGCTTTTAAAATTTCAAGCTCTTCTTTCATCGCACTACACCAATTTTCCCTTTCGGGTACCATTTGAGATTCTTTAAAATTATTAGGGATTTTAATATCTACCAAATGAGCTTCACTATCCGATATATCCTCAATATCTGTTGAAAAGTCACCCGATTGAGTCTCAATTGCATTTGGTTCATTATCATTTAAATTAATTTAGGTGAAAAGTCACAATTATCTGTGTTATAGTCAATTCCCTTACTTTCACAGTATTTCTTAACTTCATTCTTACTTCTCAATCTTACTTTTGACTCAGGATAATAATAAACATCTATCCTTCCTTTACTTTTATCTTTCTGTCTAGTTACACAAACTCGTTTCCAATCGCATTCAGTTTTGTCTGAAAGTTTAGGCATTGGAGTTTCATTACTTGAAAGCTCAAAATCTGAAAAAGAATCAACCATCCTAAATTTGTTATCTTTCATTTGAACATTAGAATCGACTCCTAATATGGATTCATTAAACTTTATGTGTTTAGTTTCAGTTATTTTTCCACTTTGGGGAAAGAAAATTCTATATCCCAGAGTATTTAGTGCATAGCCCATCATTATACCTTTCTGAGCATTAGGCTCCAATTTATTTTTATAACGTTTCGGTATGAAAACATAAGTTACACAACCTATCCTTTTAAAATGTTTCACAGAAAAATCCACTCCAAACACTCCAAACATTTAACGGAGCTTTCCCTTTCAAAGATTTATGGGGAAATCTATTTCTAAGATAATTTTGAGTATTTACAAATTCAGCCCATAAATTTTTGGGAAGTTTACTCTTTCATGTAAAAGAGCTCTAACCCCTTCTATTATTGTTCTATTGTATCGCTCAGCAACACCATTCATCTCTGGTGAGTAAGTGTTATTACGCTCAACTTTAATACCTTCGTTTATCAGATACTGTTCAAAATAATCTGCACTAAATTCGGTGCCATTATCTGATCTAACCCTTTTGATTTTTCTATTAGTTAATCGTTCCATCGCCTGCTTATATGCCTTAAAACACTCAAAAGCTTCATTTTTGTGTTTTAGAAAATACACTACTGCATATCGAGAATAATCATCAATAATGCTATAAAAATATTCAGCACCACCTAAAGATTTAACGGGAGCAGGTCTCCATATATCCATATGTACAAGTTCCAAGACATGTTGAGTTCTAATTTGATCAATATTAGGAAATGATGCTGTAGTACTTTTAGTTAAACAACAAGTATCACATTTATCAACATTTCCCTTTAAATTTTCAAATCCATAAGTATTATTACTTTTTGAAAAATCTTTTAAACCTTGCATATTTAAATGACCAAATCTAGCATGCCACAATTCAATACTATCTTTATCAGAAATATAAGCAGCACTGCCATTTTGCATTTTTATTGCATTAGCTTTTATTATATAGAACTTGTCAATTAATGGAACAGTTAAAAATAATCTATTCCTAGGAGTTTTTATGATCATTTTAAAATTTTTTACAAAGATACTATAATGTGCCAAATCAAATTTTCTTAAAGAAATAAAATTTCTCGCCATTTTTGGTGCATGCAATACATTTTTAAGCAATAAAGAAACCTTATCTATTATTTCAAGACTAACATCACCTTTACCAAGGATATTTGTAGTACCTTCAGCCATACTTGCACTTGAAGATAATTTCTGAAAATTAGTAAATAAATTTATATCATTAACAAAATGCTCGGTTGCAGCAGAGTCTATCACGAACTCTATGTCCATGGATTGAGTACAATATGCAGATGCATAAAAAACTGCAGGATTGGAAAGTCCATCTTGCTTGAAGGTAGGCGGCTTACGTTGTTGATGAGTAGGCATCTTATTGGCATTTTTGAATTTCCAGCAGTTCTTTCTAATATGACCAACAGTTCCACAAAAAAAACACTTCCTCCTTTCTTTGAATTCTTTTGTAGAATTCTTCTTTCTGGCAACATCACTTTCAATAGAAAAAACAGCAGGTTCTTTAGGCCTTGCTTCAGATTTCTCACGGACTGTAACTCTGTCATATTCAGCCAAAAGCGATTTTTGAACATTTAGTGAAGTGAAATTCTTGTCATCTAATTGATATAATTGCATCACTAGGTTATCATAGCTTCTTGGCAGGTTAGCCAACATCTGGTAAGCAATCTCATCATCTGGTATAACCTTTCCAGCATTCTCAAGATCTTTTGCAGCTTGGGAGATTTTTCCTATATAACTGCTCATAGTATCTGATGGAAGAAACAGAATGTTCAAAAACTTTGACCTCAGAGCTCCAATTCTTGCTCTGCTCCTGGGCTCAAAAACATTTTCAATTTCCTGCAAAGCAGCAACAGGAGAATCTATATTATAAACAATGCTTTTCAAGTTTTCATCAATACTTAAGCAAGCAGTGCAGAAAGCCTTTGCCTTCCTTAATTCAAAGTTCTGTTTATCAGCTTTTGTAGCTTCAGCATCCAAAACAGGTTCTTGCTTGTCAAAAAATTCTATTAATCCCAAGTTAAGAAGTTGCATTTTTATGTTGAACTTCCATTGCTTATAATTATTGTTGTTCAACTTCTCAAAGTTGCAACTCTCAGCAAAAGACATTTCCAGTTTAAAAAATCAACTAAGCAAAGTTCAAAACCAGCCTATAAAATGGCTGCAGGATTCCAAACAGCAACAAACGCTCTGCTACCACTTGTAGCAATGTATCTACCAAGCAATGCATCTGCACCCATGTTGCAGTTTAGAATATCAGACTCAGTACAAAAAACACAGCAGCATTGCTTAAACTAAAAACTCTTTTATTTCATAAAAACAATCCAACGTGCCATCTTATATAGCTAAACAAAAACAAGTGGCACAACCTGATTGGCTGTGATGTCAGAAAATGCACACGCCCACATCATGACATCACCAACACAAACAAACAAGATAAATGCATACAAAGGTTGAAACAAATATTTATACGATTTTTCTGAGCATGAAAAAACTGCTAATTAAACTAACAATATTCTCTTGAAACGTATGCTTTATTTGATTATCTTTAGCATCTGGCACTAATTTTCCTTTCAGATTAAATTAAATTTAGTTAATTTATTTTTTTTATCCTGCCGAACCATGACGAACCAAAGTAAAGGTGGGTTTACTCGAGACCAATATTGTCGGACTTCGAAATGTAGTTATTCCGTCGGGACAGGAACTTGCCATTTTCCGCTCTTTTTGCGCATGAGCATAATTTATTGCGCGTCAATATTGGCCTCGAGTAAACCCACCTTAATGTGGAGAGAGAAAAGATTTTTAAAAAGTGTGAGAAACGGGTTTAAATTTTTTAGGTACAAAGAGGGTTCCCTTCATTTTGGAATTGTAAGTCCAGAAAATTGTTGATTCTGCAAATCTATGGAAGCCCGTGATGCTACTCGTTTGGCCAGATCGATGTTAGACGTTTAAAATTACGATAATTAGATTTTGAGAGGCGTGGGAAAAACCAAAATCCCGCACGCGCGCGCGCGCGATTCTGAAGTAAAAATGGTTTTATCTATGAATTTAAGCGGCGAGAAGAAGAATTAATTCCAAAATCACAGAAAAATCTAATTTGTCACAAATATATGCACATATGTTTATGCAACAGAAACTCTGATGCTCCTACAAGACTTAGAAACCAGAAAGGGGTGAGTAATAAGAGATATAATCTAAGTTTAGACTCGGGGTCTTCTGTTCGTGCAACAGCAGGTCATTTATCGAACAGAAACGCAGAAAAATTGTTCGAATGATCGAAGAACGATAGCTGTAAAAACTAAATTATCGATACATTCATGTGTTAATAGAATGATCTATGTATTAGTTATTATTTCGCCCTCCCCTCCCCCCCCAAAAAATCGCGAAACGTAACTTTGAGCTACAACGATAGGTTCTATAACACTTAACGTTAAATTCTGACTGAATTTCAGTCGAAAGCCTTTCAGATTTTTTTTTTTTGATTTGATATAACTATTTTCCCTTCATTCTTTTTAGGTTTGGAAGATGTTACGAATTTCGGCAGGCAGATTAAATTCATATAATAATGATACTCCTCCGTCATACGACAGAGTTACAGCTGCGGACGAGGAGAGCTTGCCGTCATACAAAGAAGCTTTAGAAAGAATGTTAATGCAAGAGGCTGGAAATACATCCTCAAGCAACTCTCAATCCGTTTTGATTGATGAAAGGTATGTATCAAACAATTTGATTTATAAATAATGCTAAATGATATGTTATTAATGGAAAAATGTTTTCAAACTAAAAATCAATGTTTCCAAAACTTAGGATCCATTAAAAAAATTCCTAAATTTCTCAGTATTGCCTCAAAACTGAACGTTAAAAAACTAAACTTGTTCAGTTAAAATTTGAATGCAGTTTTTATATTGTTGCGCTAATCACACCAATAAACATTCCTGTTTTTTATTATTATTTATAGAATAATAAAGAATTAATAAGAAATAAGTAACAATAACAAATATTAGATGATTCAACTTTTAACTAGAAAAACACGATTTGCATCATCCATGGTAAAGTAATGGATATTTAAATTTTCAGACTATTGAAATTTTGTTTGAAACATAAAAAATCACTGCAATTTTTCGACGACTATTGAATTAAAATTCAATTTATATTTAATAGAAATTTTTATTAAATTAAATTTCAACTTAATAGAATCGTTTCAGTGAAATCCACATTTATAATCAATATATTTGAAATAAAAAATTACGAGTAATTATAAATTTTTTATAAATCTAATAGATTAAAATAATTTAATAAAATCGATCCGAATAAGCAGTTTAGTGAAATTTTCACCGAATTTTTCAGTCTTAATTTCCATTTTACTGTGCTATGTTGAAATGATTATTATAGGCACCTTCCGTAAAGAGAGACTACCTATTGAAATTGTTCTCATAAAAACAAGATCGAAAAGCATTTTCCATTTTTACTCTTTCACTCACATGACCGTTACTTTTCGGTAATTTGTTCTCGTATTTTTGTAATGCTGTATTTCTGTGTTCTTATGTGTTATACCGGCGAGGGATAAACTGTAGGAAGGGTGAAATTTTCAGGCGACTTCTTAAATGGGCCATCAGCTCAAAAGGTATTGGAATTTTCATTATCCTCAACTCTCTTTCCGTTGAAGATTGAAATACAGTTTAATCTCCCTGTAACGAAATCGCTTGGTTCCAGTTGAAAAATTCGCTATGGAGAAAATTTCGTTATACGGAGATTAGAGATTTTTGCAATTATTTAAGTAAATGTTATAAACGTTTTAGTATGTGCGATAAGTTCAAAAATATTTAATTATGACTTTCAATTAAAAATGAAGTAATATTTATTATAAATTTATTAAAATTATACTAATTTTTATTGTATAAATAAAATGCTCAAAAGTGAAGACAATTCACCGATTTAGAGAATAATATGTACTAGTACGGATAAACATAAAATGCGTATTGTCACATCCATTTGTTGTTTCCATCCCCACTCCACCCCGATTCTTGGAATCTTGACCCGTAGAAATGTTGCTCCCTCTGTAGAAACCCAGGTCCCCACAACTGCATTACCCTTCACATAGCATTCTATTGATATGTGTTACCGCTGGAATGAACAATGCGAGTGGTTCCAGAAACAGGCACTTGTGAGCGATTTGTTTGCACAGAAATTAGCAACTTTCTCCAAAAATGACAAAAATCGAAAAGATAAAGGTCTGAAAAAATTCGTTATAGGGAGACAACCACTTCGTTATATGGAGAATATTTTGAATGTTATTTAACATTCCGATTAAAAATTTCGTTATCGGGAGAAATTCGCTGTATTGATACTTCGTTGTACGGAGACTTCGTTGTAGGGAGACTCTACTGTATAATTTAAATTATGAGAATTATCTTCATCATAACGAACAACTTTTCAGTGGCGCCGCGAGATGTAAGTGGCGCCTGGGTCTAAATATTATATTTTTGCACTCCCCAAGTTATCATCAGGGGTTTAGCTTATGGCATTTTTCTCCCCTTTATTGTATTTAACTTTATAAATTGACATAAAAGCATGTTTTGTCATCATGGCCAGTGGCAGCTGGGGAACAATATGTTTTTACCTCAGTTGTCATCAGTGGTTTAGCAAGCGTAAATGGCACCCGGAAAAGGTATTATTTTTATCCTCATCATATTTTGCTTTAATAAATGGCACAGACGCACGAATGTTTTGTCTCCGTGGCGACCCCCCTTGTCTCCTTTGTCGCTATACCACGGCTACTTTTGCTTTAAAAGTTTTCGGTTTTTGACCCCTGCTTCGAAAGCTTTTTAACCTCAGCAAGTGCCGTTGGAAATCTGTCGTCGGTTGCTTTGACTTCTGGTCTCTTTCAACACCATAGCTCCAAATCTTATGAACTTACTCGTAGAAATGGTGGAGGGAATGGAATTTTTCTTTAATAATTTCTCCGTACAAAAGGAATGTATTTTCGCTCCCTCCCCCTCCTCGGCTTGCCGAGATGAATTTTTTTCCCCACCAGATCGTAACAGGAGTTAAGCCGTTTAGGAGTCTGGACCCTTAAAAATAAGTAGAACCTCGATTATCCGGGCCTGTGTCAACCGAGGTCTCTGTTAACCAAGCCAGCACCAGAAAATTGAATTGTGTTTTTTATTTTTTCATAAATTCAACGAATTTTTCAAAAAAGAATACCAAAGTTGGAATTGGAGCCGATTTTCACGATTTAATGGCTTGAAAAACCCACACCGATCCAGCCTACCCGTATGGGTGTAAGGCCCGTCAATGTGAAGGCTTGTAGAATATCGCTATCGGGGAATGAACTCAAGAAGTTATTTATAGAAAAGACCAGAACACAGTTCCATTCTTAAACACTTCAATATTGATGTGAGCAAATTCCATGTATTATCATAAAAAAAATTCACTGTAAATATGTCGGAAAGTTTATACTTGGTGAGCTGGGTAAACTATTCTTTTCCGAAAAGTGTAAAGGAAACATTCGCGAAACGACTTTTCAAAACTAATTGTTGTTACAAAAAGTGCACGTCAGGAGTTTGATAACTAATAAAAGAGACTGTTAAAATATCCATACGTGGTCGCACTTCTGATCTTATTTTTAACATTTCAGCGGAATAAGTTTCCCCACCTCTGCCCCTGTCGAAAGAAAACAACTTATGATTAAAAATTAGTCTCTGTTAACCTTGTATCCGAGCATCCGAGGTGATTACAGTCCCAATCTACTCGAATAATCGAGGTTCTACTGTATTCAATTCATGTATTGAATTCATGTATTGAATTCTTGTATAGAATTCGTGTATTGAATCTCATCAGAAACATATTTTGCTTCTAAATGTTCGAAGAAGCGAAATTTTTCGGATTGCGAATCCTACCGAACAAAATTTGGTCCCTTCGAATCTCCTAAGAAAAGTTCTCACCGTTTGCAGTAATTAATATAAAAGAACCTAAAAAATTCATTATAAATTACTAAAACACTTCCGTAGGTGCCATAATTTTTTCCTTGCCATCGTTCACTGTGTGAGGAAAAAAAGAAAAAAGAAAAAAAAAAAAAACCAAGTTTCAAGAAATGTCGTCACTAAAAATTTGGGAGAACGCACTCTTGAAAATCTAGTCTCTCACTGCAAATGGTTTGCATATAATGCTTGAAAAGAATGGTTGTTGAGTACCTCTTTGTTGCTAAAAATCTTATCATTTAAAGTATAAATTAAAAGGTGAAAAGTATAAATAAGAAACAGAAGATTTAAACAAAAAGTGATAACAATACACCTTTTTGCGTGCTCAACGCAACAGCATCAAGTGATTGCATCAACAAAAAATTACAACTATTAATATTTAAAACACATAAAATAGAATTTAGAATGTAAAAGAGATTATTCAAAATGGAAGGAATGGATAAGAACCCGTACGACTAACTCTTTCAAAGACCACTCGCCATAAATGTTCTAAAATGGACAAAATTTTCTGTCAAGGGTAAGATTATAAATCAAAAGTATACCCATGGTGGCCTGAATTCTGTCCAACCGCAAAACGAGAAACATTTTGAAAAATCAAAAGGCAAAAAATCCTAAATAAAAATCCAAAAGAAACTAGAGTTTGTAAAATGATTTACCCTCTCTACCGAAATTATGATAATAAAACAGGATACGCCAGACGCGAAATGACAAAGGGAATAAAAAGTATTGGAAGCTAGCTACTAGCTCCATCTATGAAGAAAAATTCCACCTAATTAATCAGAAGAAAAAAAGCTAATATTATAGACAGTTATGACTAATAAAATTAAAATAAGCTATTAATAAAGAAAAATTAAAAACCTTTTATACTCATTTGAAAAAAACTATTAACATTAATGAAAAAGTCTGGGAATCTGTTGTCTATAAGAATATTCTTTAAATTATCTGAAGCTTTAACAAAATTTGAATGGTTAATACAAATGCTATTTATTCTATTAATTTGAGAAAATATAGAATTCTTTAAAATTTTAAAATGAAGATTTGTATGAAAATTACAAAGTGTTATAGCCTTAAATTTAAATTCATTTCTTTTATCAAATATACCAATAGAGACTCTTGAATTAAATATTTCAATTTCCATATCTAAAAAGTTGCATTTGTTTATTCATTATTAGTTTTGTTTAATTTAAGCTTTTCTGGATAGCAGTTATAAATGGATTTAAAATTATCATGATTAAACCCTAAAAGGTCATCTATATAACGTAATTTATATTTCTATTATTTGTTTCTGTATTATATTAGAAATAGCTGCATATGCGCCATTCTATGTAATACTAAAAGTTTTTTATTAAGTTTTAATTAATTTTCGATTAATTAATTTATAGTTAATATCTTTGTTAAATTTTGCTAATTATAACTGTCATCATTTAAAGGATATAAATCTAGATTTTTATGTCACTTGTCGATCTTTATTTTATAATAAGACAATTTATCCTTTTTTAGTCTGTGGATAAATCCATACTTGATCTTACGGAAGGCGCGCGTTTGCAGGAGTTACTTATATCGTTCATCGTATTACATATTTATATCATGTTACAAAAATAAATGCAACTTTTATTTATGTAATCTGTATTTATTAGTTTTATACAAAACAAAGATTATATAAATAAAAATTGTACTTTAATTTATAAAAGAACGATATAAGTATGTACAGGGTTCCCACGGTCCTTGAAAATCATTGAAAACTCCTTGAATTTTATTTGCCGTACTCGGGGCCCCGAAAAAGTACTTGATTTTTTGTTGGGTCCTTGAAAAGTCCGAAAAGCTACTTGATTTTTTTTGTTGGGTCTTTGAAAAGTCCGTGAAAAATTCGAAATATACTCTGTCTTGAGAATTCAACCACGATAAAAAGAGTGTTGCTATGGGAACGCTGTCAGTCACTATTCTTTTCTCTGGTTTAGAGGAAGAGGGAGGGGTGGCGGAAAAGGGTGTTGCTATGGTAACGCTGTCAATCACCAATATTTCATCTCTGTCTAGGATGGGGACTGGCAAAAAAAGGGTAGGGTTTCTCTATGACCCGGGGATTCCTTGAGATCCGGAAAAGTAGGGAAATTTATTCTAAAACTGGAGTTTTTTTTATTTTGACAATTCTTATCAGACGAGATAATATCGCTGGTCTTTTATCTTAAGTAGAATAAAACATCGATGACTACCAATGAAAATCGGTCATGTACTGACCAGGGGTGGCGCCAGACGCCCCCCCCCCTTCGGGGAAAAATTTTGTATCCCGTCGGTGAAAATATTTGTACGGGGTATTCAATTGTTGTTGATAAATAATAATCTAGTGAAAATTTGAGACCAGTTTCATCACACTCGTCCCCCGTATAGCACGTCGTACCCCCTGTGGGGAAAATCTCCCCCCCCCATCGGGCAATTTCTAGCCCCATTTTTGGTATTGACAAACGGAAGCCATCTGCGCACGCGCCAGGCAGCGGGATGGAACCCAAATTTCGTCTATGAACAGGATCACGTTCCCTTTATTTGTTGTTAAAAATTTTAGAATGTTTTAAGAGTTGATTATCAGAGAGGTTGAGAGCTCAAACAAGTATTTCATAGCTCAACTTGTAGGACTACGAGACTACCGCAGTTTGATTTTACATCGGATTGGGGTGTCAGCATTGTAGTCATATGACCACATTTTCAGGAATTCTTTGTTAGATCCATGCTTAGTGAAATGTAAACATCACCCTTCCTTCTTCAATTTTCCCTGTATTTTGATAATAACTCCGCCCGACTTACGCTACCTTGTAGCGAAAGCGCGGGAAAATTTCCAATCAATTGCCAATACTCCGTTGATGATAATTGTAGTCCAAATGGAAGACGCACAGAATTCGGCATCATGCGAAAATTCAGACAATTTGTGAGATCATAAATTTTCGATATCTGTCTATATCTAAAGTCGCATCCACACTGGATACTGATTTTGCTTCTTGATGATTCAAATCAAACGGGAGTTATAAATAAATTAATTTATCAAATTATTTAATGGGGAATCTTTTGCAGATTATTGCAATACCCACAAGCATTATTAATATTTTATGTCAACATTTTTCTTAATTTTGTATTCTTTTCACCATTTATGATTACCGGACATTTTGATAAATTGGGATCTTCATTCCAACTGGATGATCTCTAATATATAAAGAGGGTTTTCTTGTAGCGCCATACATATTTCGGTTTTGCTCTTATGCACTAGCTTTCGACGGTTTGAATTACAATTAAATTTGTGATAAAATGTGTGGATTAGTGCAGAGGTTCCCGCCGCACATTTTGTTTAAAAAAATTAAGGAATTAGATTGTTATTTCTTTGATTTTAGTAGTAAATTCCGGCGTTTTTTTGCCCATTTTTGAATTTTCCCATTCCCGTATCATTTTACATACGTGAGAAGAAAAAGTTATCTTCGGTATTTTAATTTATTATTTCTTGTATTTTTTTCTTTCTTTTTTTTGTCTTTCTATGTTTTGTTTCTTTTTGAGCCGATTTTTATTCTTTTGAGCCGTATTGAAAGGAGTTAGTTTGATCAAATGTTGAATCTTTTCCCTGAAGAAGTATTATACTTCCTTGTTTAATACAGTCGACGCTCGTTATAACGACCACACGTAAAGACCATTCAATATAATAACGACCAGTGATTAAATCCCCAACTGTGTTCCCTATGCATATGTTATTTTTTACTTCCGGTATAACGACGTACAGTGTCGTCTACTCCCAACCACAACGTCCGAATTCAGCAGATAATCTTCCCGGTATTTTCAAGAACATGTGTTTCTAATCGTAAATTACCTTATTTATTGCATTCCAAGCTTCATGAATGAGACTTCAGTGTTACAGTTCAACTTTGACGGGGGAGGGAGGGGGAGAATTATCAATCACTACAGCGCAAAAAATTAGAATTAGCCTAGATTTAAAAAAAAAAAAAATGTTTCCAAGAATGCTATTGAGACTTGAAATGTTTTTTGAAAGGCAAGAATTTAGTATTTGTCTCTTTAACTGGAAATGGAAAATTATGTTTTGCAAAAAAAAGCACATATGCAGAAAGACAAACAACCATTTCTGATTTTTCTTTAGAAATAAATGTTTTAACAATTATATAACACCCTTTATTTTCTGCTAAAATCTGTTTATAAATATATTTTTTAATTAGAATTTTTTTTAATACCAATGATAAAAATAAAGTTGAGTATTTGGATTGGAATCTCTTTAAAATCGCCTGTTACATATGGAACTGCTGAGAGTGCAAAGTGTGCAATTTTCAATTATATCAACTATAGCGACCACTTATTAGCGAGAGGATAAGTGCCACCCAGGTCATAATATCATTGTTCTCCCCGTCTCTCATCATCAATAATTTAGTGACCCTAAACGTATTAACATTTGTCTGGCTGCGGGGAATGGCAGTCTACGTGGCGCCCGGAAGTAATATGATTTTCTTTTATTCCGTCGTCATCGACGACTTACTACTAAGGGGTAAACGCCATGGGTATCGTGATTTTACGCCTCATCATATTTTGCTTTTAAAATTGCATGAACGCATTAACATTTTGACTGCATGAGTCATCTGGGGCGCTGGAGGCCAGGGGCATCTACCCCTCTTGCGTCTCCATATCGCTTCGCCACTGCACACTGAAGTGTTGCCTCTCTCATCTTATCTTCTGGCATCACGTCCTTTAATTGCTATTTATAAAGTCTCTAGAACATTTCTTGAGTGAAAAAATATCACGAAGTATGAACGAAGTCAAAATGGGGTTTCCAATCTCTTTTTGATTAAGAAAAAGGACCATCTACTCGACAGATGTAAGTAAAATTTGCCTAAGGCGGCAAAGACCATTCATAATGAGAGTGACTACATCTTTGATTAAAATATAAACATATCAATAGGCTCATTTGCATGAATTTGAAACTTATGCGACATTACTTTCGATTCCCTAATAGTAAAGCATATAGTTGCGAGCACTGGTTATTTTTCTTTATGTCGCCCATAATAAATAATTATGTTTTTCTTTTCTTTTTTAATTTTTCAATGCTTTGAATTCAGGAGACACTTCCAAATCTGACCTGACGAGTGACGACGCCTCCAAGAACTTGTGACGATTTACCGCCGTCTCTGACACACATTACTTTTTCAATTGCTGCTATGGGACGACAGTCCTCGGCGTTTTCTAGCTCAGTCAGCGAACCTTAGAAAGCACTGGATCACAGGCACACAGAGTGCATTACTCGTCAAGGAGACAATCAAGAGATAAATGACACTGAAGAATTTCAATTCTTTGAATATAATACCATTTATGAACCGTAAGTCATCCAATTTTTTTATAAAAAATTCTTAAAAAAAATTGAATTGTGAAAACAAGTTTTAATTTCCAATCTTTTCCAAAAAATTAAATGTTGAAGCTATTTTAATTAAATGTCGAAGAATTTTTGATTATTTACCAGTTCTTTATACCACACTAAATTTTCCCAGCGTTATGGACGTGGTGTTCCTCATCCGACAGATTCCCAGTCTGAAAGGCGTGCTTCGTCGGAGCGGATTGAGCATTACTCAATTGCTCAGCAATAGCGATGAGTTCTTCAGATTTTCCACTTCTTAAGAGCCATTTCTGGTGTAATCATCCATTTTTTATTTTTTTAAAACTACCGATAAACCTGGCGTTTCACGGGATAAAATGTTTTCATATCTAAAGTGCTTAACAACAATTTAAACTTAATTAAACAGTTTTCAGACGGCGTCCTTTCGTTGAGATTTCATTCACCCTTTCCGTGATGAATGACCCTCGGTCAGCAGCTCAGTCCCTCTCTTCTTTTCGTCAGTCCTTTGAACTTCTGTTTGAGTCTAATAACCCTTGGAATTGTATTTTCTTGTCCCCATCATTGCTGGGCGACAACAAAGAGCTATCTCCATATTATGGTTTTGATATCATGACTCAAGTACCACTCTCTCTTCTTTTCGGTGTTTAAGTGCCTGCCGGAAAAAACACCACATAACGTTCTTTTTCTACTCCTTAGGTCCTCTCCATTCGGCAGGGTGGAACTCAGCACTCATGAGATTGCACATACGCTCATTGGGTGTTAAAATTAAATTGAAATTAAACAGGGAAATTATCATATACAAGAGTAGTTGAATTGGATGCTGACCCTCTATAATAAAAAGTGTAAAATATGTGTGCATGCTATGAAATAAAAGCAGATTAAAATTATGCTTTTACAGTTAATCCACAAGCAATATTTTTTATCATAACAATAACAGGTGCAAAAACTTTAGTAATGGTATTTGACTAAACAATAAAATGCGTTTGCCATTTAATAACTTCTGTAGAAAACATCATTAAAATTATGTTTGGGGAATTTTGAAATGATTAATTTAAATTTGAAAAATTATACGGCGATTAAGAACAGTATCATTAAGAAGATTTTTTTTCTGCTCTTGAAGATGGTATAGAAAACATTTGTTTGCATAATTACTCCAAAAAATTGACAAAAAAAAAAAAAAAAAAAACTGAGCGAAGAAGGCCATAATTGGCTAATTTTTGTTATTCAGACTCAATATCTTAAGAACTAATAAAAATTTCAGTAAAATAGAACAGCTGACATAGAAATTTTCTTGTGACAGACAGACACTTACATTTCTGCTTTCTATTATAAATTTAAGCAACAGTGAATAGTAAAGATGGAGATTTAATCGCAATTTGCAAAGTAATTCAAAGTATGTTAATTCATCTCGAAGAATTTTTGATGACTTACTAGATTTTTATACACCACATTGGTTTTCTAACATTTTGGAAAATGTTGTTATTGGTATTCAGTCGCAAGGAAACTCTGGATCTGATAGTTTTGAATGTACATTATTCAGCCGATAACAATGGAACTGCCGAATTAAGAATAAATTTTAATGGAAACAAATTAATTAACAAATGCACAAAAAAAAAGAAATATGGAGGGTTTTTTTTTCTTTCATTTTCTTAAAAAAATTAAGACCAACAATTATACTGATCAAAATTGCGACAATGATTGAACAACTTAAATTTTTCCATGTCTTTTCATTTTAAGCGTTGCAGAATACCCATTTTCACCAAAATGCTTAATGCCTTCTGAATAATGTAAAGTTTTAATGAGATGCTTTTAGCAAATAAAAGAAAGCAAACTAGGATATTTTCATTGACTTGACTTGACTTGAATTGTATGCTCCGAGATGCAGGTTTAAGGGATTTTTAGCAACAAGGAAAAG
>BGPR01008997.1:0-29763 GCA_013235015.1 Araneus ventricosus | reverse complement strand
CTGGGTAGGTACCACATGAGCTCTAGAGACGGCGGTGTGGTGTGGCGTTAAAGAGTTAAGAGTGTCCTTTTGAATTTCGTGATGTGTTTTGCCACGGTGTCATGGGTTATCGCACTCTGTATGTCGCATTGGAAGTACGCGCTATATGACGGGTGGTACCACTCGCAGTCGACAGAATAACGTCAATCCGTCCCTCCTTCATTAGTGGCATCTCTTTTCAATTGATTCACCGTCCTCAAAACAAAAACGAAATTAGTCACCGCTTTCACCATTTATATGGAGACTCACCCTATATTTTACCAAAAGGGAGTTTTAACAGCAAAAGATACGTTGTTAAATTATAACTCGATTAAAAAATTTAATAAAATTCTTATTTTTTTAGTTGCATTTCATTAGTTGTAGGACAAGTTGTACAGATATACTTAGCACCTGCAACAAAAATTTTTTACTTTGCTGTTATTCATCCCTAATTTATTTTATTGATTTCTCATAAATTTAGTATAATTTTGCTGTTAAAAGTATATCTATTCTTGAACTAAGCAAATTTCAGATGCAGTGGGTGGATATCTACAATGCAAATTGCTTTTTTGAAGCATTTTGTTCAATTCTGATGATTTCGAATTGAATGAACAGATGGTATGAGAAACAAACATAAGAATTAGTAGAAGAAGAAACTGAATTCTGGAAATGATTGTTCCTATGAAAATTCTTGATTCATTCTTTCGTCCAGATCAAAATAGAAATAACCTTTGTTTTGTTTTCAGGAAGGGGAGGGTGGAAAGTCGTAGAAGTACGTGTTTTCTTATTGGCGTATTGTTAAGAAAGGATTCAATATCAGACATAAAGATATCATTGTAACTAACATATAAAGCACTTGTTTAATATAGAATTTTTTCTGACGATTTTCGTTTCGGATAATTTCGATATTTTAAATTTATTTTTTCTGATAGTGGAAAAACGAAATACGAAGACAAAAACAATGAAAATAAAAAAAAGTTTTTCCTTTTATATGGCAAGCAACGTTTGTTTTGTGTTTTTAATTTGTTATTGACATTAGTATGCTTCTAAACGTACATTTAGAATGCCATCTTTGAAATCATTATGATTGCAATTATTGTGAAACCCTGAATTATTAGATTGTGGAAGTCATTTTAACTCGAACAGTTACAATTGCTTTTACATTCCACTAAACAAAACAGTAAGATCACTGAAATGATTACATCTTAAAAAAATACTCGACTCCCTATACTTGTAATTTCAAATAATTATGAGAAAATTTTTTTAGATAGTTATGAACTTCGCCTTGAACAAACGAAGAACTAAATCATTATTCGATAAGCCTATATAATTTTCAACATACAAAAGAAAAATTATTTCACATTTTCTTTTTCTTAATCGCACTCACATCAAATTTCAACTAATTTAATCAGCAGAAAAATGTAGAGCCACCGGATTTTTTAAAAAAATTTCCACTCAATTAAAAACTAATTGGATTAGGCATGTAGTTGCCATTCTAGAGAAGAAAAATTCTGCAGAAAGTTTGCCAAGAGAAAAGCCAAACGGGAGACAGCCTTCTCGAAAATTCTCATGCAGTTCCGAGGAAACAATTTTTGCTTTTTTTATTTAAGTCTTTAAGACTCTTTTGAATTACCTACACTTTTATTAACTATGGTCTTTAAAAATGAAAGCTGATACTTCTGTTTAATTGGATAATTGATTGTAAGAAAATTTAAATCAAATTTTTTATTTTTCAATGAAACAGAATCATTAGAGACCAGAAAACATTTCACTTCCTCTTTTTTGAAATTAATAGGGAACTAATAATATTTACACTTTATCTCACACTTTTTTTATTAATATGTGGCAACCGCCATTGAAGATTTTATTTTCATATCGTGTTTAACGATAGCTAAAAGTTTGTGAACTGCAGAATGGCAACTTCAGTTGAATTCCAATTCGCGTTTTGAGTTGTATCGCATCACATTATGGATGTTTGCAATTTGTTATTATGATGATATTAAAGTCCTTATTTTTGTAAAGATATTGTTGTCAATCTAACGACACCTTTTCACTACAACGAGAACGCATTTAAAACACTATAAATATAAATTAACAAAAAACTGCTCTGATTATTATAGAGAAATATTTCCTCAGATTAAAGCAGTATTGTAGGTATTCCTTTTATCCAACAGCGTTTTGTTTCTTAAAGAAATGATCTAGAATTTCATAACACTTGTTTAACCAATCATCTGGGTCCTGACAATCTTCTAGTCCAACCCATAGTGGATATTTAATATAGAAGAATGCGCATTCTTTTTTAAATTCATCCTAGATTTTAACTGTAAATGTGTGAAGAAATTTCCCGGCATGCTCAGGGGATATGCACTAAAAACAGCATGACGGATTAGTACGGCATGCTCAACATCGGAGAATCCAACCTTCGCGCATGTATACGTCATACGCACAGCTTAAAGAGAGAATTCAGAATTAGATGGTAAAGGCGTAATAATGCAGTGAAACCTCGCATAACGAGCAAAATAAATTGTAAATAGTAAACATAAGAAAGGCGCGATTCGAGACAGCGCCGTAGATTTTTCGTGAGAACGTCGCGATAAAATCATAAAACAAGTGTTTCGTATTAATATGAAATTTAACTATCAATCTCTTTCATGCAATATTTACACAGAGTAGCATAACGGTTACAGAATAGGTAAATCATAAGTTTATCGCATGCAGCCAGGGTCTGTAGTAGCTTGTGATTTATCTATTCTGTAACCATTATACTACTCTGTGTAAATATTGTATGAAAGAGATCGATAATTATGTTGCATAATAATACGAAATACTTGTTTTATGATTTTATCCCGACGTTCTCACGAAAAATCTACAGCGCGAACCCGAACTGCGCCTGTCTTATGTTTTATTTAGAGTAGCTTTTGATGGCGGCATCTGTTGAGAGTTTATGGAACTACATTTCGCGTAAGCGCAGTAAAACATTATTTACTACAAATGTTCATATTTCCCGCAATATTCATATTTTTGAATTCAAATTTTAATACAATGTTTCTTTTACGTATTGTCAAGTATTCTGTAAGTTTCTTACAATTCGAAAGAAAACTCTGCATGTTATAATAAAAAACATGTGGAGTTTTCCAATTTGGAGTGGAAATTTCCAATTTAATACCAATTTTTACTTATATTCTGACAGGTATTTTTATCGTCTCACTTTGGGTCCTATTAATACTCGTCAAGCTCTTTAAAATGACACCAGAATCAATCTCCTAGCTAAACTCATTTCCACGCTACACTTATTTATAACCTTACACAAAGCTAATTCATAACAATCACGCGCATACGCCTACACTGGTATGATGACGTCACAGGCAAAACAAATACTGTGCGACAAACTCTTACAGATATGATCTATCCGTTGTGGGGTCAACCATTCTTTTCGCATCATTAGTCTCGTGGTTATTAGCGATTCAAATCTGAAGGTATTTTGCCACACAAGAAAGTTCGACCGACTATCACTGTAACGAGCGGAAAGACGCTTCCACGTCAAAAAATGACTCGCTTAACGAGCAACGTTTCACATGACAAGTGACGAGGAAAGGGGAATTCTTGGAGTTTGCGCCTGCTGCTGCCATATCCACGGAGCTTTTATTTTCCTGTAATTCTTATCAAACATGGCGTCTGGTACTTGTGAGTGAACTTTTAACTGTAACTTGTTTTAACTGTTAATCGAATGAGATCTTTTGATCTGATTTCCTTTTTCTAGTAATAAACGTTTTGAATGGAACGAATGATTTTGGTTGTTTTCATTTTTGATTGCAGTAGGGGAGACTTGATCCCTTTTTTAGTTTTTAATTTTTATTTTGGAAAAAACAAAATTTTTACAAAATGCTTTCAGTCATTATTAAAGGCTTATTTGTCTTTTTTGTTGTAGTACTTTTTATTTTTGAAAAACCATTTTTAAAATAAAGATAAATTGTTTTCCAACAATTAGAAAGGGAATCAAGTCTCTTCAATTGCAGGAAGACTTGATCCTTGAAACAGATGAATTGAAATGATTCAAATTAAGTAGTCGAAATCAAATTTATTATTGACTAACATGTAGAAAAGGGAGAAAAACACATTTAGAAAATTCTGCATTATTGAAAATCACTGTTTTCCATATGAATGATTGTTATCGCTGACATTAATGATCAAATAACATTTTCGAAGCTTGAAAAATCAAAAATAAATGTTAAAATTCTTGCAGTTCGAAGAGTTCCACCAAGCATGGCTGGTTTAGGTAGTTTTTTGACAATGTCGTCATTTTCTACAACACTAATGTCACCATTTTCTGGATAAATAAATTGGTTGGAATGAAGCCCTCTTTTTCTTAGAAAATTTATTTCGCATTCAGATGATGAAATCTTCTTTTCAATTTTTCCTACGGAATGACTAATTTTGTCTTTCCGTGAAACCGTCACCATGTTCTTGCTCATGTGTAGCCACATATTAACTTTCTACCTTTGTCAACCATCCAAAATCAAGGTAACCGTATTCTAAATAATAATGATATTGTCTAAATGTGACTTGAAAATCACAATGGCCAGTAGAGGGGTAATAAAATTGTTAATATTAATTTAACTTAACTTTGGGGACACTTGATCCCAGGATCAAATCTCCCCATACAATGGGGATCAAGTGTCCCTAATGTGCATGTGTTGGAAAAAGAACTGTTAAATCAAAAGTAAAGAAACTGTATTGGATGTAAATAACAACATTTAAGCAGTAAGGAATGTTAGTATATTATATCAATAAACTTAAGTAATTTAGTTATATTTAACAAAAAATAAGAAACATAAACTACCTACTCCAAAAGAAGTTTGACTATAAGAAATCAGAGATTCCTTTCTTACAACAAAAATAAAAATGGCTGAATGAAATTCTGTTGTCAGATCTGTTGATAAGGAATCACTTTATTAGTGTTAGTTTTTTAGTTTATTAGTGTTGCCAGTTTCAGAGACTTAATTGCATTTTTTCTCTGGTTTCAGACCTAGGGATCAAGTCTCCCCTAATATTGAAGGCCATGGTTATTTAGAAACTATTTTTCGGCCGTGCATTTACAGTAGCGGAAACACTAGTCACAAATTATGTGACGTATTTGAGTGACGTAATGTAATTGACTTATTTCTTTTAATAAGGATAAGAGAACAGGTACATCAGTCCGTGTTTAGCACTCATTCCGCTTTTCATTTCCGAAAATCCTATTCGCATTCTTTTCTGGTTGATTCTGCATAAAAGATACGATGAAGATGATTCAGGCTCCTAACGATCTTATATATAATTTTTTTTGAGTAAACGTTTTACATAAAATTTTTTGAGTATTTTTTTGGTATGGAACGCATTATCGTATATCGTATCTTACATTGATTTCTGTGGGAAAAATTGTTTCGCATAAGGAGTAAGCTTCTGGGACTGCGAGGTTTCTTCTTCTGCGAGGTTTCACTGTATTAAATTTCCATCTAAATGCTCATTCAAAGTTTAAGAAGAAAACAAACCTAATAAGGTGTATGTTACCGTTAAAGCGTATAATACAGTTATTTCATAGAATAACTAAGTATTCAACGAGGTAATTCATGAAATACCTAGTTATTTCTACGAAATAACGGATTCCATGCTTTAACTGTAACATATATATAGCTTAATAATAAAAATTAAAAAAACATCATAAAAGCTTGCATTTTGTAGCAAGTAAAAATAGTCTATTAAAATGATAAAATATTCTTTTTTCAAAAATATGGATATCAAATAAACATTGGAAAGACGCTGATATAAATACTCTAAGCAAACTGGAATTTTAATCACTCTTACAATGCATTCCAATAGTTTATGAAGAATATTTAGAAGATTTTTTTCTTCGTTCATTCATAAAGAAGGCAAATTTGAAGAAGCACGCGAAGTTAATTTTTTTAAAAACATTAATGAAAAGATAATAAATAGGTATTTGTAATCTAGTCATGCTTTCCTATTTCTCCCCAAGTAATATTATCTAGAAATGAACGCAATCACAACCCATAATCTTCGATTAAGATGCATAACTTACATGACCTGAACTTTTTTGTGTTATATCTGCTGATTGCACTTAAAGCCTTAAACCTTCCTAAACAAATCTCTTGCGAAGCAATTGGGAAACTTACTCAACGATCGAAATCTTTCCCTTCACAGGCAAGCGACATCTTCCATCTCTGTCTTACATCAAACATCTCCCCAAAGAATGTGAGGCTATTCTAATCCTTCATCACGACGAATTATGATCCTCCGGCAGAAATTGGATGATGAATAATGGTGGGTCTTTTCGAGGATTAGACCACGTGAGTCACGGAAGAAGGAGATTTCAGTGAAATAACTAACTTTCCAGCAGGGTTGCCTTTTATACCGATGTGAAAGGTCACGCGTATTTCCCAGTTACGATAGTGTAAAATATCAATCATTTAGAGAGAAATTTTTAAAATTATATTGTAAATGGGTAAGGTTTAATAAGTACAATTATTTTAAACAATTTTTATATAAAAAGGAATGTAAACATAATACACAAAAGCAATATAAAATGACCAAAGAAATAACTGAATGATGTAAAAATAAAATAAATGAAATTGCCAATATTTCAACTAAATCATTTACGTCTTAATATAAAACTGTAAAAACAATTGAAATTTCGATATGATTTCCAAACGGCGATTAACAATTCGCCGAAGGGAGTTGGAAGAATAGCCAAGGTCGTGCTTTCGTAGTTACCCACCGGTTAAAAAGATGTAAAACGAAAATTTTTCTCTACTGTATCTATCAAGCATGCACATTTACTCAAGGTTGCACTATAAGGAAAAATTAAATTCCTTTTTCGAAAATTAAAAACAGAAAGTCTTGTCCGGTGCTTTTCTTCAAAATACTACAGTAAAAGTTTGATTAACCGTCACCGTGCGGTTAATGACATAGTGATAGAGAGCGTTTTGGCATGTCAGATGTGCTTATATTTCTATAAAATAAATTGTCAAAACAATTATCCTAAAAACTGAATGATGATTTTATGTATATGGTAGCAATCACTAATAGAGGCTAAATGAAAAGTTATTTCAAAAGTAAACAAATTTTTCCCAAATGTTCTGTTGAAAGGAGTTATTTTCAGTAATTTTTTCGACTTTTTAAACATGGAGTTTAGTTAGTTTAACGTCCCGGGTTGAAGCAACACGAGGGCTATTTTGGGACGGATCTCGTAATTTTTGAGCCTCGGTCAGGTGACGAGGACGGCGCCTGGGCTGGCACCCCCTCTCCAGGCTTCCACGCCACACCAACGGGAGGGCGTTTGGCCCCCTACGTATGATTTTGTGTGCAGCAGGCCCAACACACGGCGGATCTTCGGTGGATTCGGGCTTCGAAGCTGGAGCCCTCCGGCCCCAAAGCCGAGATCATACCACTAGGCCACCGCGGCCCTTTTAAAGGTATGGAATCACTTTTCTCATAATGAGCCTGCTTTAACAATCTGTGATTTTAAAGCTTTTTTTTCACTTAAAATTTTCCTACAAACATGTATGGAATTCTAAAAGGTAAAGGAGAGTTAGTTCTTTTAATTTTGCAGATTTGTTTTTTGAAACCTAACTTTGATTCCTTATTTAATAACAACATAAATCTCATTAGAAGTGTGATAAAAACTTTTATTTTGGTTTCTTGTTTAATAATAACAGAATTATATCACTTTGTTAGAAGAGAGACACAAAACATATGAAAGTGAAGCCATAAGAGATAGCATAGAAAATGGATGCGTTGTTTCAGATAGAGAAGTGTTGGCCTTCAAAATGAAAATAACTGAAGAAAATAACCCGTTTTTTCTTAATTGCAGTTCGTAAATTGCATTCCAAAGACTTTAATGTGTGACGATACGTTTTGGAATTTTATCCAAAGCTACTTTGGAAGAAAGACAGTGTTTCCGATTGTGGTCCACATTTAGTTTTATTTCTTCTTTATTTTTGTTTCCATGAATCTAACACGAAGTAAATGAATCCGTATCTATTTCTTCCTTCTTCTCATGTGCTTAACTGCAAAGGTTACTTTCAATCGAGTAGAGTTGAAAATATTAAAGTTTTATTTAATTTCATCTCTTTCTCAAACCCTTTTGAGTTAGAAAGTAATAAAAATATTTTATCCTTTGATTCAAAGTTTGAAAAATTGTGGGTAGACTTTGTATGGAGCATAAAAAATTGAAATGAAAATTTATAGAATATATTTCACTCTACATTCGCTCAGCTCAATTAAGATCTTTCGTACGAATCCATTTCTCTTCTAATTGGAATCAATAGCTGATATGATATTCCATCAAAAATAAACAGGTTTATTCATTTCGTTCGCAGAAATTTCTAAACTTTCGATTTTTACCTGTGTTTGTCTTTCCTCTGAAATCGTTCGAAGCAAAGACTGAAAAGAAAGCTGCTGCAGAAAAATCAGGTCTAGATTGTTTTTATTTTGTCTGTTTCCGATGGAATTGGAGGAAAAGAAACTTTCATTTTCATCTAAAAGAAATTTAATATTTAGTTTTGGAAGATTGTTTAAATGCTTCTCTTTCGTGATATTATCTTTTTCTGTCTTTCGTTATTCGTTCTTACTGCTATAATCAGTTATTAAACCGTTCTTAGAAAGAATTCCTTTCATAAAAAGAATAAATAATAAGAACAATCTTTGAAGGAATGTACAGTTTATAATTACATTTGATTTTTCAGTGAATAATGGATATCGTGAATAAAGAATGACTTCAGAAACCAATTTATCTGTGCTGCAATCTGTTTTAAAATTTCGCTTTTATTCATATATTGAAAATATAATGCTTTATAATTGTGAGTTTTAATATATTCCAATATTATCTTCGCAACTGTCAATCTTCTGAATAATTATGAATCCAGTTTTTAATAATTCCCTTCAATTTTTTTTGCTTAATTTTCGTCTAGATTTTTTTCTGTTATTGTAATATTTTGATGTAAACATTTCCCATTTTTATTTTGGTTTCCATAACACAACTTGCTCAGAGAAACTATTATTGACAATTTTAGAAATGAATCGAATATATTTCTGTACATAAGAATGCCTTTTAAAATTCTAAAATTTTTAAGAAAGAATAACATTTCTCTAAAGCTTTTCAATGCATGTCTTCAGTCAGGGCTACATTGATAAATACAAACTTTTTGAACAGCACTTCGAAAAAATATCGTTTTATGAGAGAATCAGTTTTTAAATGGTGGTGATGTTTGGCTGAGATGCAGTATGAAGCCTATATTTAGCGCTTATTAGTGTCAAAAGTATAACAAATTTCCCAATTAAAAAAAATTAATAAATTAACATAAAAGCGCAGTATTCGTTGTGGCTGCTCGTCAATTCAAAAACGAGCAATACTGAAATATATATATATATACTAGCTGTTACCCGCGACTTCGTGCGCGAAGAATTTGAATTATTCTTTTTTTTTAATTCACGCATGTAAATGTTTTGTTGCGTTTTGAAAGGGGAAAGTAAAAGTTCTGACGGAGATAATACTTAATTGGACGGCTGACAGGAGTGTACTGTACATGTATGCTGATATAGTTATGTAAATTGTTTATCTATTCTAATATACTTTTGTATACCACATTATTTGCGCGGATGTAGAGGTTGTGTGGGCTGGACACACGTGAACACGCCATGTATAGTTGCCCATGCGAAAAATATGGTTTTTCCAAATGTACATCTGCCACTTTCAGTATCTGGCCCTGAGCCTGGCAAATGACATTTTTAAAGGGATTTGTTGCCTTCTAAACTGAGATGATAAATCCTGCGGCATTATCGGAAGGCGTGGAATTAAAATACTCTCTCTTCTCCCTATATCAGTCATAACAGTAGCTTTCATGACGTTTGGACATTGGTGTGTAATTTGCGACCGTGTGCCATTGCGCAGTCTCGGTATATCGAGGTTGCGTATTAGTAGTACTGGCACACCGGCATTCAATCTCGGCTTGTCGGAAGGTGCCCTGCTAATTCTAAGATGTTGAAGAGCTCTACAGTATATGATGCTCCTTGTTAACGCCCATTACCGTATCTACAGATGGATATTCTGTAATACCTCACTGTGAAAGTTAAACAAAACATCGAGAGAATAATTCACTAACTTCATAGGATCACTGTGTAACCGCATTAAAAGCTGCAAATGCTTCGATAACAGGAAACCGGAATTGTAAAGTCTCCTTTGTTGTTAATGGTCAAAGAAAGCAATATTTTCTTATATTAACTTTAACACTGGCAAAAGCCCGCGCGCGAAACAGTAGTTTGGCTCGAATTTATTTCTATAAGAATAGAAAGACTTGTTAGAAATTACGTTACAAAAATATTTTTAAACCTTAATAACAATCAGAGAAAACATTTCATCGCAATGTAATTAATAGCATTAAAAAGATCATTTTCTGGTCTTTAAAATGGCATAAAAATAATTGTTGTCTAATAAAGATTTCAGAAGTTATTGGCAAAAAACGTCTAAGCAATAGGCTTAAAAGCGGCTAATGTTGGTTATTTAATTAAATATCTTAAGAACTATTTAACTCTGAAAGTTGAAAATAGCAAGTTGTAAATTTCATGTTGCTAACGTTCACCGTTTAGGAGGAGTTCTTGTGACCGACCTATCGATCAACAGACAGAACAGATACATGTAATTTCTGCCTTGTTTATAAATATTTATAAACATAAGCAAAATTTTCAGAAATAAAGATAAATTAGTTCAAAGTCTAACCGTTTCCTAGCAGCGAAGTAGGTATAAATTTGCGTTATTTCAAAATCGTCTGCACGTAAAATTTAAAAAATTAATAAAAATTGAATGAAAAATGTCACAGAAATAAAATTAATATCATTGAAAAGGTAAAATTTTTATCTTTAAGACGGTATAAAAATAATTTGTATCGGACAATTTGTTCCGAAGTTACAGCGGATAAAAGGAATACGTGATAGTTGATTTAAAAAATAATTTATTTCAAATGTTTTCGCATTCCTGAAGGATCACGTGACAGTAGAATGAAAAATAAAAATCTTCATCGCGAATCGCGGAGTCAATGGGCTTTCTTTGTTAACTATTTTTAATCTGTAGTCAAAAATAATTAATTTAACGTGATTTCACCTGGCCTATGTCCGTTCTCGGGTTTCAAGCTACAACTCTGCCAATTTTCGTCCAAATCGGTTTTGTAGTTTGGTCGTGAAAGCTTAACAAACAGACAGACAGAAAGACAGACAGACAGACACACTTTCGCATTTATTATATTATTAAGGATATATATGTAACGTTGTTCCGTTAAGTGAAGTGTAGAGGTAGTTGAAGAAGATTGCAGTCGTTAAATGTCTAAAACATTTTATTCCATTTCGAAGATAAGCAAAATCAAATAAGTTATAGAGTACTCAATATTATGTTAAGATTAAACGTTTAAAATATTAGGAGAATATTAAATCCATGGCCAGGAGTGGAGAATTACGCCGAAAAACGGCGTGACTGCTCAATGCGTTACATGGTTACGAAAAGAGGAAATTACGCAGACGCGGAGAGTTTTTAAAAGACCAAAAAGGGGAAAGTACCGAAGTTGAGGCTCTAGAGACAGTGCGACTCTTGCGAGTCTAGTTAGAGTAGAAGTGTTTTGTCATAGGATTGAAGTAGAAATAATTCGTTCGTAATTTAAAAAAAATCTCTCGTTAAAAAGGATTTATTTTAAATATAGGAAAAATTTCAAAGTCATTACATATATATATATATATATATTAAACTTCAAATTTATGCAGGGAGTTCATTTCCATCACATGAGCATTTTTTCGTCTTTGAATCTACAAACGAACTCAAGATAAAAAATGCCTTATTTTACTTTTTCAAAGCTGGCACATGCTTCACTTGCAGTTTCAATTTGAATGACTTTTTTTCAAAAAATCATTTTAATTAATCATTCTCAGTTAAGCACCAAAAACATTTGCGTTTCAGTTTTATTCCTGTTTAAGAAAGCAAACCTTCCGACTAAAAAACAATAGGCACACCTTTCAGAAGAAAGACAGGGAAGAACAGAAAAATGTCATCCTTAATTATAAATGAAATTGGAGACAGAGAAACTAAAAGAATAAATTTCAGAAAGAAATTCAACTCGTCGCTTTTACGCTAGTAATCAACTAAATAAGAGAGCCAAGCAACAGAGACAAATGTACAATTTTGATTTCCAGCCACTGTTTCTTCCTACTTCGCATTGTTGTTCGTGGTGAAAAGAAAATATTTTTTGCAAGTTGCGCTCAGACATTAATTAATCAGAACGGTTTTTGTGCAGTTGATTTCGGGGTGTTGTTGACATGGCGGGGGAAAGGATGAAAGAAGAAAGCTGCGTAATGCTCTGTAACAGAAAAGATGTCAGTTTTTGCACTACAATTAGATGTTTTCGTTTAAGTATAGTGAAAAAATAAGTGAATAAAAGTTACAGACGGAACGTAACATATCATAATTAGAGAATTTGAAAAATCGAGATTTGCTTTGTGAGTAGAAGGCGCTTAAGATTTGATGAAGAAAGATGGCCTCTGGCTAAAAAAGAACTAGAGAATTACCATTCTTTCGGAACTGAACGGTTGATAGTAAAGTTGTAATGCTTTTATTTATTATGCTTCATTTGCCTTTAAAAAGAAATCACTTTTTCCCCTCTAACGAGAAAATGACTACTGATTTTATTATTCCGAATAAAGTAGTTTTAGGTTAAAACTTTAAGCAATTATTTTTCGAATCTGGATAATTTTTAACACTTCTTAAAATCTTTTACCAAAATATTCTGTTTTGTTAAGATAAAATCAAAATATTATCCCAACGTTTGTGCCACTCAGAAAAGGATCTAATGTCGTTAAAAGTATAATCTTGTAAGAAAAAAAGAGTAATTAAATGAGAAAATCAAACTGAATTATGATATATTTCTTTTACAGAAAGACGTGATGTGATAAGGCAAACACTCTTAATAGTAGAATCTGAAAGAAAAGCTTTTTAAATAGTCTTCAAGGAACGCAGATTTTGAAAAACTCTTTCTATAAATCTTTTCAAATGTGCTTTTAAAGGATAATCTTAACTAAATATATGTTTTAAGAGTTAAGGAAAGCATCGGTTTTATGCTTTTAAGCTCAGTGTCTGTTACTAAAGATTATTGACCACAAAATTCTGTAGAATTCTTTAAACTTGTATTTTGAGAAAATGATTTCATAGCTGAAAGTAATGAACATGTATCTCTGAAACACTCAAACAATATAATAGAATACTCTCGCAATTATTTATAAAAAAAGTTTCATTTTTATATTTTATCATCTGTCTTTACTTAATAAAACATTTACATATGGCCAAATCAGGAAACAAGCGTTTTGTATATATGAATGCAACTATCTGTTTTGCTTCTGTAAATTTCAAAATTCTCATATCTGAACTGACACTTCTCGAAGTCAGCGATAATTTCTAAAACATTGGCATTTTATAAGTCTTCCTCTCTTATGTCAAGTCGAATCAGACAGAAATTCTTCAAATTCTAATTCGTTTTTAAATAACAAAAGCTGGATATTTGTGTTATTAATGGGTTCAAACATATTTGAAATTTTTGTCGTAGATTTCAGTGAATAAATATTTCTGCAGACAAGAGATGTTCATGCACTCTAATGGTTATACCACAGTGTTCCTATTAGAATTGCGGTTTTCATTGGAGACTGACTATTATGGTTAACAGAATTTTCAAAAGTACCCCACCATCTTGTCTAGTTCTTCCATGCTTTCATTCTTTTTCGTGGTCTGTTCTTCATAATCTTCAACAAATGAACCTTATTGCGTCGTTAGGAAGTTCACTCTAGTCGTGGACCAATAGCTAATATCTAACCCATTAGAGAAAGCCATATTCATCTAATCGAAAAAATGCTTTAAATGAATTAAGAAATTATTTTGTATATGTTTGAGTCAATAAATATGCTGCTGAAAAAATTAGGAAATCGAAATTTTTATACAGTACCCCGAATCTTTTTGACATATTTAGTAAAATAATCTTGACTTACTAAAATTTTAAACAAAAATTAATTTCCGCTCTTGTGCGAACAAAACTGGGCGGGTTATAAAGCTTTGAATTTCATTATTTTAGGCCAACAAACGGCAGCATCCGTTCATTGACGATTCTCCCTCGAGTCAGCATTTGAAATGGTCGAAAATAGCCTCGAAATGCCCTAGTAGATATAAAAGTATCTTGTGTTTCCCTGCCCATGCGGAGATATCAATGCTACTCCACTCGACCAAGCAACAGAATGTATCTTGACTACCACTTTTCACATGACCAAGCCAACTCCTCGACTTGAGTCAGTCTGGTTCCGCAGTGTTACCACCTACAAGGGATCCAGATTGAAAATCCAGAAAATGGTTCGCCATCTTGAGGAAGAACCAGAATCTTTTCAGGATCAACAACCACACTTTCCAATAGAAAAATTCCAGTCTAGACATTAGGCCCCCTTCCCCCTTTTCTTCCGATCAAATCTTCATTAGCACTTCTCTACATCATGTGTTTTCCCATTCAGTGCAGAAATATCCTCCATTAAGATCCAACATCAATTGTTTCATCCTCCTTAATCAAATCCCAATCTCAAGCGACTTAACAGCCTTTATCCAACATCAACCACCCCACAAATACACAACCACCGGGTACAAAGAGCGCTGCCAATCAAAGTGCTGCTTTTCTTTAATACTCTAGTCTTCATTATCTCATCAACGTGTGTGAATCTCATCAATATGTGCCTGGCCTTAGATGCAGCCTCCTTCTCGACAATATGCACCTAAAGAATATGGACCGCCTACAATTTGCTGTCGGCAAACTCAGACTATTCTGCTGGAAATGTGTGCTAAACTTGCGGTTTTACGCAAGAACATTTTAGTTCACCTTTCCTTTAGTACTGAATTGCGAGTATTTGTGTGTATCTATGTATGTATTTTCTTTTTCTCTTTTGTAACGAAGAATTTTTAAAGTTGTTTACCTATTGTAATTAACGTTCAGTTTAAATTTATTTTTATGTATTGCAAATTGTAATTGTACACAACTCTTGTCAAGCCCATGCTAAACATACCGCCTCAGGTCTTTGGTAAGAGCGAGAGATGACTAGGGAGCGTCTTTTGACGCCTCTTCCACCTCAGGTCCGCTACACTGTTCAAATAACCGAAAGGTTGTAGTTGCAGGGGCACGAAATGGTGTCCTGTCTGGTCTAAATAATAATCTTTGTCTGCTCCAAATATCCAAGCCAAATCAAAAATTCAGTTTTAAAAAACTCTCTTACTTTAATATTTAAAAAATAGTAAATACTCAAAAGTTTCAGTCATTTTTTCTATTTTAAACCAAAAGTCAATTCCTCAATACGACTGACACAAGAAAAAAAACATCTGCGTTTCATTTTTAAAAGAATGCAATCGCCCTGAAAACACGCTCTTTTTCAGAACCGCAACAAGAAAGAACAGAAAGTATCTTTAATTATAAATGAAACTACAGACAAAGGAACAATAAAAAAGAAACTCGAGTAAAATGTGGACTCGCTAGTAATCAATCTAGATTTTGCGCTAGTAATCAAATAGACAACAGAGCGCGGCAGCAGAGACACACATTTAATTTCGAATCCCAGCGACGCTGCTTCTCTCAAACTTGCATTTTTGCTGGCAAAGAGAAGATATTTTTATTTATTTTTTGCTCCAGTCGTGGGGTCATTAATTAATCAAAATGATTTTTCTGCAAGTAAATTTCGCGCGCTTGTTGACAGTGGAGAGAGAGGGGGAAATAACTGCGTCATGCGCCGAAACAGAAAGGATTTCAGTTTTTCCACTGCAGTTACTTATTTCATTTAAAGCATTCTGGAAAAGTAATTGAATACTAATTAAACCCGGAGTGTAACATATCATAATTAAGGAATTTGAAAAATTGAGTTTCGCTTTGTGTGTAACAGGCTCTTAAGAGTTAATGAAAAACAGTTGGCCGCTGGCTAGAAACATTATGATTATTCTTTGGGGACATAGCGGAAAGTAATAAAAGTTTTATACTTTTTACAATATGAATAATTTTACTTTAAAAAGAAATCTTCTTTTTCTTCTTGATAAAAAGGAACACTTGCGTTTAATGTTCTGACTAAATTAATTCTATGTGAAAGCCTTATAGCCTTTTTTTTTCTCAAATCTGATTTTTTAAAATAACTTCGTGAAAACACATAAAAATGTCCATGTTGAAAAAAATCATAATATAATTTAAGGCTTGTTATATCGTTTAGAAAGTATTCATTGAAGTGTAATTTTATAAGTAAAAAAGAGCATAATTAAATTTTAAAAAGAATAGAAAAAATAAAAAGTTCTCTTTGTTGGTTCACAGTTCATTTCTTTCAGAAAAACGATTCAAAATAAAGCACATACAAACTAAATTCTTATTTTTGACGGAAAGGGTTTTCTTAAGGAGCCTCTAATCAGCGTATTTTCTAAAATTCGAGACAAAATTTTAAACGTTTTTTCCTAAGCTTTTGCAGCGCACTTTTTTAACCGCTTTACTTAAAAGCCCGAGAATACTCGCGCATCGAATTATCGCCTTTTTAGTGTTAAAACCAAAATTTGATCATTCATTAGCTTTAGATCATCTAAGTAGATTGCAAAGAAAATGAAAAATTTAAATGGTTAAAACCTTACAAAGCGAATAGGTTACATATGTCTGTAAGTATAAAAAATTCCGTCTGTAAGACTTTAGAAATAGATGTAACATATTACAGAATTTCAGCATTATGGAGAAATTATTCAGCTGACAAGATTATTGAAAATTTCCATAAAAACTCAATATCAGAAGTATTAGATTTCTTGCGTGCTTATTTATGAGCCTAGAGTTTGCTCATGTAAGTACGTTGAGATAATAATTTTTTTTTTGTTATTTGTGTAATAAATTGTCACTTGTCTTTACTAGTCATAAAGTTTGAGTTTAAATCAAATCACACAGGCATAATGGTAGAGCTGTACTCACATATCCATGAAATAAATGCATGATTTGATGTGTACGGTAGTATCATTCTAAAGTTTACCTGAAAAGCTATTTCAGAAGAAAACGGGGGTTTGGGGGTTTGTTTTTTTCCAAATGTCTGATTGTAATGAGTTGAAAAATAATTTCAATAATTTTTACGAAATTTTAAATGGGAAGTCACTTTTCATATAATAGTTATGTTTTAAGGAAATATAATGTTAAAGCTTTATCTTCATTGAATTTTTTTGAACATTTCATTCATTGAACAAAAGTATTTTTAATTCTAAAAGCGAAATGGATATTCGGTGCTTCTAATTTTGCAATTTTCATTTTAGAAACATATATTTGTTTTCTTATTTAATAATAATAGAATTCTATACTTTGTTAGAAGTGAAATACAAAATATATGAATATAAAGCTCTAAGTGATATCAAAGAAAATGAATGCATTGTTTCAGATAGAGAAATATTGGTCTTCAGAATGAAAGAAAAAACTCTTTTTAACTGAACTGTAAGGGAGAGAGTGGTAAAACAGGGTACCCTTGATTTTGGCGCTATTAGTTACAGGCACTGAATTACACTCTACTAGTCAAGAAAAGGGAACAGTCATAGTGGCGCGTTGCAGCTGTTGAATTCACTGCATTTTTGAAGTTTTATTTGTTTTAAGATGTCAACTCTCCAATGCTTGTTTGATTTTAAACTATCCTTACTTAATAATCATGTTAGTTACAAAAACTATATTTAGTCCAGCTTATTATACATTTATGAATGATTTATACCCTATCAAACAATAAGGATTAAGTCCAATTGTTGCGTGATTCTGTTTCGCTTTTTATAACTCGGGGCAAAATCGTGTGAATCAGTCAGTATTGATGATTCCTCCCATGAAAACGATAAAAACACATAAGTCGTTGATTGCTTATATTTTTACCACGTTTTTATTAACTCGGTTTCTTGTCTGTCTGTCTGTTCGGTACAAATTTTGCAACCAATTTTGAACTAACTTCCCGATGAGCTGGAGACTTGAAACTTTAAACATAGCTCAGAACTAGATGACAATACAATATTAATTCGCTTTCGTGTCTGTCTGTTTATCTGTTAAATTTTAATTGAATATTTTGTGTTTTACCGACCCAGAGCTTCGATAGATGGCGCTGTCCAGGCGTCATTCGTGAATAACGAGGAGGGGGAAATCTTGAGTTATTTGTAGAAGTGAATTCCACGAAATTTCGCGGCGAATAGTGGGGGAACTTCGACAAGTAGATTGAAGTTCGGAGGGGAGCGTTTGCTATACCAGAGTGACAATAATTTGTTTGCCGAGAAATTCTAGAGGGGGGGGGGGAAGTAAAATGCTGCGCAGTTGCTAGTTGTTTTCACGAAGGTCTCTGCGTCACGTAACTTGATTTTTCAGGAAAATAACAATTTTCTCTTTATGATCAGGTGAAGAGAAACTGAAATAAACCTGAATTTTGCCACATGTCTCTGTCATAATCTCATCAAGATGTTTAAAATCGATTGCAAAATTTTATACACACGACTAAAAAGCAGAAAATAATTATTTAATTAAAATAAAAATTTTAATATACCACGTTTTCAAAACGGACTAAAAAGTATAAAATAATTTCTTCTGGCCTCATACAGATTTATAACCCCACACAGATTTAAAACGAAAAACGTGGGGCTCATGCAATATTTAATAGTAAGGAGTGTAGGGAGTAGCTGTCGTTGAGAAAACTCACACAATAGTTCATATAATTTCCATTGCAATAAAATTGTTAGTGACTGAAATAAACTACTTATGCATCAAGTATCTATTGCATGCGCCCCACGTTATTCGTTTTAAATCTGTATGGGGCTAGAAGAAATTATTTTTTACTTTTTAGTCCGTTAATTTTTATTTTATTTAAACATTTTTATAAATATGTTTTATATAAGAAGATATTCAATCGTCAACCTTTAAAAGCCCCAAATCTTATTAAAATCACAGTTAATTGGAAATTAAGAATGATTTTGGCATTTGCAGTGATATTTTTCGAAAATATGTAATTATGTCACTAAAACTATCTTTACACATAATAAAAGTTTTAAAAATTAACTTTTCATGACATAACTTTCATTTCCGTTCAATTCGTTGCCCTCATTTTAATAATTTTTCAAAAATTAAATTGCGTATAAAATTTACAATTTATAACACTTTTTTTATTGGTGAAGAACAAGAATACATAAGAATTGTTGCTAGATCACATTAGAAGAATTTTGGATGAAGACGAATTTTATTTTTTTTAATTCATACTTATTCTAGCGCTTTTTCTCAATGAAAGATTTACTATGTAATTGCCTCAAAACATTCGTAAAAATCTTTTGTATAGTGCAAGATTTATGAACACAATTTGAAGTATGCAAAAAATACTAATAACTTTTTGAGAAAAATAGTTATCGGCGGTTTTTAAAAATCGTCTGGTTCAACTAATATACTCATTTTAATTAAAAAAAACATTTCAGACGATAAATGAATTTTGGGTATTGTAGTTTACTATACAAAAGTAGTTTTTTACATCAAAAATATTAGACATGAAAGTATCCTAATCCCGAGCAACGCCGGGTATAACAGCTTATAAACATAATATTTTAATGTAAAAATTCTTTTATATAAAATATTATAATGCACGGAATCCTCTTACCACCTGCGACTTTATTTATACATAAAATGAGAATATCAGTTGCCCCAAACGATTTTTAAATAGTAGATTCTTGAAAAATTACAGAACGATTTTAAAAACCACGAGCTATTAATACTGTTTGAAGAATGATATAAAATATAATTAATATTGCGGGAGCCAAACTCGGAGATAAATGAATAAATATGAATAAAAAGATATTCAATATCTATAATATTTTCATTCCATAGGAATGACAAAAAACTTATTATAAAATAATCTTTTCTACGTTTGGTTGGTTTCATAAGTAAAGCTATCTTTTCGTAGTCTTTAATTCATAAAAAAGTAATTATTAAATTAATCATCTCGAAAGGTTCACTAAAAACATACTTATTCTTTATAGCATTTATGAGCAAAATTTGAAGAAAATCTCTTCCGATATTATTTGAGTAAATATTTGCGTAGGCTAATTTCAGAAACAAATTTAAAATTAATGAATTCAAAATTGTTGAACTGCCAACAAAAGTTAGTTAAACTTATTATAAACATCAATTAAAATAGCAATTATAAAACGCAATTACTAGTAGTAAAAATATATTTACATTGATTAAAAAAGAAGCGAAACTATATTATTTTAAAATGTAATGACTTATATGTCGAAATGCACAAGTAAATATTTGCGATACTTTCATAGCGCCCCCTCTCAAATTTAATCCGCCCTCGTACAAGAGTTTGGAAAGTTTTATGATATTATTTTTATTCATCAGTTATTTTAATAACCATAAATTTTTATTCAAATTCAATATTTTGAGATTACTCAACCGGTTGAACCGGCAGTTTATGTTAACTAATGCTTTCATAGACATGAGCTTTAATCATTTTTTTAATTTCTCGTATGCGAAGTATACAAAAACAAGTATAGTAATCGTCAAAAAATTCGATGTCGAGATTTTGACGAATCTCCACGTTTCAGACCTCCCGGAGCCCGAAAAACACAATTTTGGAATTATGTCTTTGTGTCTGTGAACACGATAACTCGAAAACTATTAGAGCTACAGGGATGAAATTTGATATGTGATCTTTACACATAATTTGTAGGTTTCTATCAAATTTTGGACAAAATCCGTCAACGGGAAGTCTGTCTGCCCGCGTTCATATGAACACTATAACTCAAACACTTGAATAGCTAGATGGATAAAATTTGGTACACAGTTTTATCATCAGGAATGTAGGTCCGTATCAAATTTTGGACCAAATCCATCAAAGGGTTGACTGTTTGTCGGCCTGTATTATCGCATACTTCTAAACATTATAACTTGTAAATTCTACGACTTTGATAAATAAAACTTGGCATGAGACCGAGGCCGTGCGTGAAAGACTTGCGCAAATCGTCTAAGCAGGCCTTAACATTAAGAAATTCCAAAGGTTATGACGTCACATTCTAAATCCTCCTTTTCTGTGTTGCGTTTCTTGTTTGAAGTGTGTGCGTTTTTCGAAGGATTTCGGTGGATTAACTAATATTGAAGTAAGTTTCTGGAATTTATGTTATTTAGGTTATTTTAGTCAATCATTTATGCATATCTAAGTACTATAGCCAAAAATTTCATTTGTTTCTTTAGAATTATGTGTACAAATTAGTGTTAAACGATCTCCTTTTAGGCCTAAAGCGAAGGGTGGTCGCATTGGAAAACGAAATTTCACGGCTCATATTTTTACCGTACTTTTGAAACACAAGTAAAATAAATCTAATGCAGTAATTTCTTATTCATTATCAAAGATGAAACAAGAAATTCATAAATAATTATTTCAGATATACTGATAGTGTAAAGTAACATGCATCCGAATGGAAATGTATTTACTTCTTAAGCTATAGATTGTTTTCCATTCCGTTTAACTTATTGTTTCCCAAACTTTTTTGTGCCTTGCCCCACTTAAGCCTTTCTTAAATTTTTATGCTCCTTATGTAACATATACATAATTTTTAATTTTCAAAAATTCAATTGCTGACTAAAGAAAGTTAATTCATAGGTTTTATCCCCCCCCCCCGTGAAACCTGTGCCCCACATTAGGAAACACTGGTTTAATTATTATGGGCAAAGGAAGAAAATGTTGCGTTCCTGGTTGTAATTCTAATTACAACAATACAGACAATTATGTGTCGTCGTTCACTTTTCCGAAGGATGCAACGAGAAAAAACCAATGGGTAAAGAGCATTAATAGGGCAAATTTTATTCCTAGTTCAACTGCTGTAGTATGCATAAAACATTTTAGCTCGCAATTCATTGTTAAAGAAGATCGTATTGTTAGAGATGACGGTAGCGAGTTGGTAGTACCGAGGAAAATTTGGAAGTTAACCAATGATGCGTATCCATCAATATTTCCTAACCAACCTTCTTACCTTTCTCATGAGCCATCTACTAGTAGAAAATCTCCATCTGAACGGATAACTGCCTTGAAACTGAGAGATGAACAAAATTTTGCAGAATGGTGCACGAATGACACCGTTATTTCTTTTGAAATTTTTCAGGAAACGTATGCTAAGAAACTTGGTGATGGATGGCTTAACATAAGAACAGATAATTTCGTCTTATGTTACAGGCTAGACATTAACCAGTGTCCTAGTATTGTTGTTTCCATGAAAATTTATAAGGATTTAACTGTAGAAATTTGGCACGATTCTGTGTTGTTAAAAACCAAATCTTACCATTTTATATTGGGAGAACATAATAAATGTGATCGATGGACAAAATTTGATAGCTTGTTGAGTTGGTTAGCTGCATTTAAACCAAATGATGTCAAGCCAAACGAGAAAATAGAAAATGCAATGCATTTGATAAAAGATGCATATTCTCAACAAGATGACAGTGATAAGACTTTATTCTTCAGTGTAATAATTGAACAACTAAAATTAACATTATCATCTAAGCACATTTATTCTACAGAGTTTCTTCTTCTTGCAGCAAAATTTTATTTTTGCTATCCTGCTGCATATAGTTTCATACGTAGTTCAAAAATTTTAATTTTGCCTCATCCTGTATACATTAAAAAATTATCCAATGCTTTGAAGGGCCCAAGTAGTGTTTCCAATAATAATCACATTATGTACCTACAAAAAAAGAATGAAATGTTATCTCCCCATGAAAAACTTATCTGCCTTCTTATAGATGAAATTTATGTAAATCCGGGTTTAAATTATAAGGGAGGAAAACTTCTAGGAAAAGCAGAAAATGCCAATCAACAAGCTAATACTATTCAAGCATTCATGATAACATCTTTATTTTCAAAATATAAAGAAATAGTTGCCTTAGTTCCCATGAAGAATCAAACAGCTGATGACCTTTATTGCCAAACTCTGAAGGTCCTACAAATGTTAAATGACTGCAAGTACAATGTTTTATGTTTAATTTCTGATAACAATAGAATTAATAGAAATATGTTCACCCAGATGTGCCAAGGAAACCTTGTAAATTGCATCTCAAATCCTGTACAGCCTGAAAATAAGTTATTCTTTTTATTTGATACAGTTCATCTGATCAAATCTGTTAGAAATAATTGGTTTAATGAAAAAACACTAGGGCAAGTTTTATGTTTTCCTTCACCTGACAATTCATCTAAAATCTCTTTAGCTAAGCTCCAAGATCTCAAAGATATTTATGAAACAGAAAAATCAAATTTGATTAAGAATGCACCAAAGCTATCCCAGAAAGTGTTTTATCCCACTTCTTTTGAAAAACAAAATGTGTTACTGGCCTTAAATATATTTCATGAAAGCAATAGTGCTGCTTTAGCTCATGAAGCTGGAGAGAAAGACAAAGATACCATGGGAACTAAGGAATTTATTGATCAGTTTTTAAAATGGTGGAATATTGTTAATGTTAAAAATTCTGAGAAAGGTAAGAGGTTGAAAAATCCCTTTTGTGACCCAATTAGGAGTAAAGATCAAATGAGTATGGTATTCCTGAACAAATTTTATGATTGGCTTGTTTCCTGGAACAACAAATCTTCATTGCCATTAGAAAAAAGAAAAGAACTAGGATTACCAGGTAAAGGTGGTAAATTGACTAAGGAGACACAATTTGCCCTTCAGTTTACCACAAAATCATTGATAGATATTGTAAATCATATATTCAAAGAGCACACCCCAGAATATATATTATTAGGTAAATTTCAAACAGATAGTCTTGAGGCAAGATTTGGGCAGTATCGACAAATGTCTGGGGGAAATTATAATGTTTCATGCCTTCAAATATTTGAATCTGAAAAAAAGTTAAAAATTGTAGATTGGATAAATTTTCATTCAGAAAAAAAAGGGGAGTTTCACATTAAATCTTTAGAAATTTTTGAGGCAACTTCAGAAACTTCAGTAGAATTTGAAGTAGATGAAGAATTGTATGAGGTTTTCGACACAACTACCGATGTTGAAATATCACCAGAGGAAATGCCAGCATTCATTTATATTTCAGGGTATGTTGCTAAGAAAGTTAGTCAGAAATTAAATTGCGATCTTTGTACATCAAAATTTATTACAACGAAAGGTTTAGAATATGAAATTGACACTGCTTGTAAATATGTGTCACTTCTAGATCGAGGAGGCTTGAAATGGCCTACTAAATACACACTAGAAATATTGGTGGAAAGTTACCAAATTTTCAATAAATTAATTCGTAAAGAATTTGAAGAGAAATTTTTAAAAGCCAATAACCACAAGCAGCTGTTGGAGCATCTGGTTTTTGAAAAAATGGAATTGCTAAATTCTGTTCCTGAAGTTTCATGTGAATGTAAAAATAATTTTGTCCTAATTGTAAAGCAATGTATTTCCATTTCAGCAAATATATTTTTAAATAATTATACTAAAATTACGAATGACCAACTTAGAGCTAAAAATTTGAAACGAAAATTATCAACTTTAGGATATTGATCCTTTTGTAGTTGAAGGAAATAGACCTATTGGGGAACCCGCCTTCTCATAACATTTTTGAAAAGGGGTAGTGCATCCTGAAACAGTACCTCCAAGGTGATGAGGAAACCTGTTTCCAACATTAAAACTTAATTAGAAATTTATGAAAATGAAATTAACAATTTTGTCGGTTTCTCACACTTTTTATCAAAACACTACTGAATTATCAAAATTCATGCTTTGAAAATAAATGCTTCTTGCAATTGAAAATTGTGTCAAAGCTTTTTAATGAAATGTAAGTTTTTTTGCATGTGCTATTTTCACGAACTATTTATATTAATTGATTGTCAATATTAAAACTCATTCAGTAATGAGTAACTGCCGAAAATCTTGTACTTCTGTTGTGTTTCCGCTTGGGAATGAACGTTCCCTACATCAATAACGCAGCTACGGAGAGGCTTTAGACTGTGACGTCACGAATCCAAGGTTCTGGCCTGAAGAGAGCTGTTTGTTTTCTTTTTGCGCACGGCCCCGATGAGACCTGCTAACATTAATTGTAGATCCGTGCCCAATTTTCGTTTCAATCGGTCGAAAAAAGTTGTTCAAATCGCCTGTTTGTCTTTTCTCATCACACAATGACACGAGGCCGTTATTGCGTAATTGCGCGATTCACTTGCTCTAATCCTTTCCGCTTCTACCCACGCCTTTCGCCTCCAAGCTTCCGATTCCGAAGCTTCTTCTCTCCACTGCATTAGGGACGCTTGTTCGTTTGCCTTCCTTTTGGCTCATTTTTTCTCCACATGTGTTAGGAGTATACGAGAAAGTTTAGGGGAGACCACTCCCGCTGGTTCACTTTAAAGTTTTATTTCAAGTTGTATTTTTGTCAGTTTTCTTCAATTTTAACCCTTTGCACTCGAGAGGCGACTCTCAGGCACCATTCTAGACGGCTCATCATTCTAACGTTTCTTGATTTCGATGGTTACAAAATTGCTTATAAAGTTGTACGAAGTTGTAGAATAATTTTTCAGGAAAAATGAACTTACACAAACATATTTTTTACGTTTCAAAGCAATAGCACGAGATTTTGTAAAATCAGTGAATAATTATTCAACTAATTACTTTTCCAAGTGCAAAGGGTTAATAAGCAGAGAAATGTATAATCTATGTGGATGAATATATTTTGGGGAACAAAATTGTTTATATTTATCTCCCTTTTTTTGCTAATTTTTATAGCAATTTACTTTCGTTCATTTTCTCCTTAAATGAGAAGAAAACTTAAAACAAAGCAAATCACTCCAGCCTGTGGTTGGGTGCGATGCATCCGAGTGTAAGCTGAACCCTGGGAAGGAGTGCGATCACAATACTCCGAAGCTGGAAAGGAAATGGTTGAATCCGCACTTTTGTATCCTTCGTGCAAACTCAAGATCGAAAGCGAAAGTGTGATCAATACTTTTTTTTTTTTTTTTGCGCGTCTGCTTAAAGTTATCGAAAGTATCCAAAATGTATCCGCGACGAATTTAAGTTTCGTAAAGGACGAAAGACTTTTGTTTTATAAAGAGTGAACTTTATCTGACAATCCATTTCTCGTATTTTTCACAATACAATATTTTACATTTAGCATCTTCGTATAGTGAATAGAATCGAATATTAGAACATTACTTTTTTTCCCATTGGTCGTCTGAGTACAAAATTTGATTTTTGTAAAAAAAAAAAAAGACGTATCGAATATCACTTGTCTGGCTATTCGCAGTTTTAAATTCTATTACGGAGAGATGGAGAAACATATAAAAGACCCTGTCGCGGGATTTGGTCCGAAATTTACTACTATATGTGCAAGATTTTGATGCAGAGACCAAATGCCAAATTTCATTGATCTAGCTCGCTGAGTTTTCGAGTTAGCGTGTTCACATACACATGGACAGACAGACAGTCTTTCGTTTGAAGGATTAGGACCCAAAGCTGATACGTATCTACGAATATGATGATAGGACTACATACTGTGGCGGCTCCATTGAGGCTGCAGAGTTGCAGTCCTTCTGAAATTATTATAAAAGCTGGTATTTTCGTTTTTATTCTTATTTGCTTTCTTTTCCACTTGGAAAGTTCGACTGTGAACGAAAATAGGGGGTCAAAAGTAAAAAAAAAAAAATAACGGAAGAAAGACGGAAAATCAATCGACAAATCAAGAGAAACACGAGTTAGAGCTACTATTCAGTCCCGTATTACTATCTGTCCCGTTTCCTCCCTTAACCAGTTTATATATCTAATAGGTTATTTAGAGAAGAATAATACCAACCAAAACTGCGAAGCAACTGTGAAATGGAGTATGGAAGAGGAATGGCTGGAGTGATTTGCAGATACAGAAGGTCATGTCTGATGAAGCTGTGGCGAATACGTATTTGCCATTTCAACCCACAATCCAAATGAGGAGAGAATATTTTCCTTAATGTCCACTCAATGGCCGATGGAAACAGGCTGTCCCCGGAAACGACTGAAGCAATTTTGATTTCCCATATAATTTAAAAATGATTTGTGACCAATTTTATAACTGTCCGATGGAAGAAAATGATATAATTAAGAAAGTGAAATCCACTTCAAAATGTGTCTGGGCTAAAAAGGATTAGTCTCCCATCTCTTTTATTATTCTACGTATCCCACCGGGGGGGGGGGGGGCAAAGGCGAGTTCGCGGATGAGAAGCCGCTGGTGAGGTAAGCGGGTTCTCGCTTTCCTGGTGGGTGCAGAAATGCTGGTAGGTAGGGTTTTCATTATTGCTAAGCATTGATACGGAACGTTTATGTGCTAAATAAACAAAATATGAAACAGTGGGTAGGTAATGGTTTATTTTACTCAATAAAATGAACACCATTAATAAATCAATAAAGTTTAGATAGACAATCTAATAAAATGAACACGTAGAATAATAAAAAAAAGATGCAAGGCTAACGCTTTTTAGAACAGTCTTATTTTAAAGTCGATTTTACTTACTTAATTATAACATTCTCTTCTATCGCATAGTTATAAAATTGGGCACAAGACATCTTAAAATTATAATGACAAATCAAAATTCCTCTTTTAGGCAGAAAACGGGACAAATAGTAATACGGGACCGAGTAGTGAAATACGACGACAGTGCCCTATATACGAGACGTAGGGCAACCCTAAGTATACACCATTTTCTCTCTCTCTTCATTAAAGGTATAAAAATGTTTCATTAAATTCACTTTTTAGCGTGAGAGCTGAACGAATAATAAAATAGACATTAATAAACATATGAAATTTATAAACGAGAGTAAGGGATTGATAATATTTTTACTAACATAAACTTTATGTCAAAATGATAAATTTCTTAGTCACAAAATTGAGTATACAGTTAGACTAACACGTTAATAAAAAGAAAATTGTAATGAACAAAGTTTTTTTGATTACTATTTGTATTGTCTTTTTTTGTGCTGGTTTTCTTTTGTTTCTTTATTTCAATTGTGTTTTGCCTTTATGTTGTGTTATGTTACGCCGTGTTGTTGTCAATGATGTGTTTTCTTTTGTTTAAATTTCTTTTTTATATTTGTTAGCTCTAACTTCTTCCATTTACTTGTGTGTATTTTATTTCTTTCTTTATTTATTTTTGAATAGTTCTGTAGGCATCACATTTTTATAAATTTATCTGTTTTTTTTTCTTTTACTTGGCAAAGATTAAATTTTTGAAACTTTAATTTTCCTTCAATTTTTCATTTAAATTTTGTCTCCATTTGCACCACATCTTTCTGTCTGCTCCTCCCGAAGAGTCGACCTGCGCTCTGAATCCTCGAGGCCAAGTCGGCTCTCCCGGGTGTTGAGTGAATATCTTCAAATATAATAGTTTTATTAATAACCTGTTATAAATACAATGTGAAAAATGTATTTTTGTATGTTTTTCTTCAGCAAAATCCTTTGTGACTTGTATAAATATACTCATCATATCAATGTAGTTCCTGTTTCATTCAATTCAGCGCTACAAATATACCCCACTTGCTCAATCCCCCAGCCCCGAAAAAAAAAGAAACATGAGTAGCACACAGCAGAATGTCGACGACTTTTCCGATGTCATTTAGAATGAGGTGAAAAAAGTCTCTACGTGAAAAAAGAACTTGGCTTAAAATTATTCCGAAGAAAACGACCAGATTGCAACTTTAAAGTTTTCTTCTCATCCCCTCTCCCTTTAAAAATATATCAAGAGTACAGTAGAATGTCGGAGACTTTTGAGATATAATTTAGAATGGCATAAAGAAGCTTTCTGTGATAAAAACCTTGGTTTAAAATTTTTCCGAAGAAAAATGCTCGATACTGGAGTATTTATGGAAAGCAAGAATGCCTGGCTTCAAATTTGCTTCGAAGCCTCATCGCTCTCCTCTGCTGTTGACGTCACGAAGGAGCGCTGCAGCCATATCCTCTCGGTTGAAGCAGAATGTGGACGTGTATTGCCATCTATTGGTGGCTTTAGGAAACTCGCCGGTGGAAATTGCGGCTTCCCGTCAAGCAAAGGCGCAGGGAACGGAGTGGGTGGAGGGCGGGACAAGCAAGGAGACCAATCAGCGATCTCTCTCAAGAAGCATCGGGGCAGTATCGAAAGTGAAATAAATACAGCTTCTGGGTATTTACAGACGGTAGTAACTCTGCTGGGATGATAGAGTTATCCATCCGGGCACTTCGATGATTAAGCGCGCCAATTCCATTTTCATTCCGTCTTTGATCTGACTGCATGACATCTCTGCATTGAAATTCGACAAAATTACAATAAGTGCTTTTTTTTATTTCATTTTCAGATTTAATCCTTTTAAAATTTATTTTTCATAGCGTGTTTATGATAAATTTTGTTGCTTATTATATTATTTTCGTTGTTAATTAAAATATCTTTTGTTAATTAGGGTTAAACAGTAAACGAAGTATTTTATCTATTTTATTACTTGTATTTCGTTTTTTATTTGAAGGATTTAAGTTTGTATTACATATAATTAAAACAACATTCACATGACTTTTTCTCTTTTTAGTTATATTTTAGGTTAGTGTTAGTTATTTCATTTTGGAGTTTAGTGTTAGTTATCACATTTAATCCGTTTTTAAAATTGATTTTTCCTACCGTATTTGTCATAATTTTTGTTGCTTATTATATTACTTTAATTAAAAT